>JAACNH010004076.1:0-25649 GCA_019447015.1 Hymenochirus boettgeri | reverse complement strand
CGTATGCGCCGTGAGTAACTACCTGGACGGCTTGCCAGATACCTTGGACCGATTAAAAACAAAAGTGGCTCTTTTGTCATCAGGATTTGTCTTCCCATGAGGCAAGGGGCTCTCTAGACAATCATGCAGATTTATAAAAAAGATGAATACAGAAAATACATAAAATACATAAAAACGCAAGTATTATGGATGTGATTAATCTTTTCCAAAAAGCATTATGGACTCTAGAAACGTTTGAGAGCGTAAACATATTATGGACTCTAGAAACAGTTGGAGGGTACCCAATTATTAGGGATTGGGGGTTGGGGCAGGAAAGGAGAGAGAAGCACAAGAGGGCTTATATATCGGAAGTTATAGGAAGCTCCAAAGATCAATATCTTATTTAATCCTTCAGGGATCATTTGTCTGCAATTTGATATCCATTTGGTTTCTATGCGATAAACCTGTCTTGTAAGTTCCAACTTCTGTCTGGTGGTTGTATAGTCTATTCCAAAGGCTTTTAGTTCTTGTTTTGTTTTAAAATGTATACATTTATTGAAAGGATTGTAGAGATTCAGATCTCTCTTCTTTTCAATGTTATATATGTGTTTTCCCTTATACGAGTCTTTAATTGCGTCCACGTTCTCCCCACATATTGTTTTCCACATGGCATACCATTAAATAAAATAAAGTTAAATAGTATTACACGTGATTAAGTGTTTTTAATTCAAACTTCTTCTAAGTAGTAGTGTTACTTTGAATTGTGTCAGGTTTGTTTTTAGTTATTCTGCATGGACCAAGTTCCACATAAAAAAAATCTTTCATATCTGATAAATCCATTTGTATTTTTCCTTTCATTTTAGATGGCTCGAGCTAAATATTCTTTAGTTTTTGCTTTTTTCGAAAGAAATGTATCTGGTATTAGGGCAAGGATCGATTTACGTATGTATATTTAGTAGGAGAGTGCCAGTGTTCTTGATTATCTTTCTAATTTCCTTATTATTTCGGTTTTTAAAAGTAGTGATGAATGGTATTCTATGTTCGTTCGTCTTTGTTTTTGGACTTAAGTTCAAAGTAGATTTTCCTTTATTGATTTCTTTATGTTTGATTGTATCTTTTAGCTTTTCTTTATTATATCCTTTTGTTTCAAATCTTTATTAGATTTTCTGATTGTTTTTCATAAGGATTTATGTCCCGTACCAGTTGCGTTCTGATTCTTTGGGAATTGGTTAGGTGAATGTTTTTCCAACCAGTGTTTTTGATGGCAGCTATTGTGAGAAAGAAAGTATTTCATTTTATCGTCTTTGAGAGGGTCTTGTTTTAATTTTATTCCCTCTACAAAAATTACGTAGAGGTCTAGGAATATACTTTCACTCCTAATGATGTCATGAGTGAATTTGAGGGTTCTATAATTTGTAATTATCCGTTTGGGAGGAAATTCGTATGAGTTTGCCTCAGTTCCCTTTCCATATTATTAGAATGTCATCGATAAATCTTTTCCTAGGGATATGTTCGAATGGATATTCTCCGTGTAGATTGCATTCTGTTTCCATTCTGACATAAATAGATGGCGTAGCTGGGTGCAAATTTGGTCCCCATTTGCAGTTCCCTGTATTGCAGAAAAATAATCAATCTCATTGAATAGAAAGTAGTTATGTTTCAAAGTAATTCATGGCTTTCTCTATAAATTCAATTTTGTGTTTCTGTTAGATTTTTTTCTTGTGCGTAAAGGTGTGACCGTTGTTGCTATCCTTTTGGATGTGAATGACATGTCTGCGAGAAGTGGACATCTATAGTGCCATAGAATATAGTCGTTGATGCCATCAGTTGTGGAGAGATATTCAGAAATATCCATGTGTCTCTTGTATAAGATTTGGATTTCACAACATTATGGCTGTAAGAATTTATCTACATAATTTGTGATTTAAATTACAGGTTCGGGACTCTATTCAAGATACTATGGTCTACCTGGGGGTTTCTCACTAGTTTTGTCGAATTTTGGTAGGAAGAGAGAAAGTTGCAACTGTGGGAATTTATTTGTCAAAAATGTTTTAGTTCTTGTTTGTTCAAAATCCCCTTCTGACTCCCTTCATCAATGTTTATTAATTCTGTCAACAAAAAAAAGATTTGTGGGGTTTTCTTTAGGGAGTTTGTATGTTTCTTTATCTCCCAGTACCTGAGAAGATCTGATGAATCTATACAATTAATTTCAATAAATGTATACATTTTAAAACCACAAGAAATAAAGCCGTTGGCCCCTAGAAGTATACAAACCACCAGACAGCAGTGGGAACTTACAAGCAGGTTTATCGAGACTAGAAAACAAATGGATATAAAAATTGCAGAAATGATCCCTGAAGGAATTAAATAAAGATATTGAATTTGGAGCTTCCTTATAAAACTCGATAGATAAGCCCTCTTGTTGCTTCTTGCCTGCCCCCCACCCCAATCCCCAATATTGTGTACCTCTCAAAAACTGTTTCTAGAGTCATAAGATGTGTCCTCTAAAAACTGTTTTAGAGTCATAAGGATTTTGAAGATTAATCACATCCATAATACTTGCGTGTTTAATGTATTTTTATGATTTTCTGCTATTCATATTTTTTTTTTTTTTATATCTGCTGATTGTCTAGAAGAGCCCCTTTGCCCTTCATGGGGAGACAAATACGATGAAAAAAAGAGCAACTTTTTAGTTTTTAATCCGGAGGGTGGTACTGGGAAAGCCGTGCCAGAGTGAGTACTCACGGCGAATACGTGTCCATAGGACAGTACAAAGAAACCAGAATAGAAAAAACGAAACGTCATCACGTTAATACTGGGAGCGGATTTAAAAAGTAATTACACGAATGCGAGTTTTTCGTGCCTGCGCGTTGACCACGTGACGCATAGGAACACGGGGAAGTCAGGAAACCCGCGAAACTAGCACTATTTAAACGAGGATGTGAGAACGATATTCATCGTCCCTTGAGAAAGCTATAGATTATAGCGAAAAGCGTGTGGGGAACTCTAATTACTCTAGGGGACAAGATCCTGGAGATAGACTCTTTACCCTAGAAGGCTACTTAATTGCAGGACAATAGGAGAAGGATAAATATTAGGTTTCCCGAATTATTGATATAGCACGGCGTGTGTCATAACGGTTTTATCTTACCTGATTTTTACTTTATTTTAAAAAATGGAAAATAAAGCTGTGTTTTTAATATCATCTGGAACACGTAAGTACTTTTTTTCTTTTATACATTTAGTATGTTGGTTTGTATGTGTTTGGGCATTGATCTGACATAAGGTATGATTAAATATATTTTGGTTATTATATGTGCCGTGAAGTGAGAGGAGGACAGCGCAGCTTACGGATTGAACAACTAAAAGATGTTTCATCCAACGCTACCAGAATTGCTATGGTGTAGTGAAGAATGTGCTCTGTATGTGGAACTAATCATATTAATCAGATGTATAAATGATGACTTTACCATTTCACAAATGGGTTCTTCTATTGTTTTCTTGGTGGGTCTCAGTGGTTGTCTCAGTATCTGTGAAAGAAAGACTAATGTTACTCCAAGGTATTTTTTAATGGGAAGAGTGACTTTCATTAGGGCTGGTCTGGAATAAGGGGGGGGGGAGGGAGATAGACCAGAAGATTATATTGGAACGTTAATACCAAAGGTACAGAGGATCTAGGCAGAAACCCAGGCGGGGTGTAATATTTGAATTCATCGAATTCTTTAACTTATAGAAATCCGTTTCCCTTTTACTTCCAGTTTTACTCCCCCAACTCATGGGGAACAGGACTGATATAGGGGGCCGATTGATGGATCTTCTCCGCCTTCATATCTCAGCTCCTGACTTCTGGTCTCGACTTAATGAAATACAGTAGATAATTAGTTTATAACATATGTTTAGTTGCTACCCACTGGGGCCCCATATTTCAGGCCACTGTGGTCATTATATTACATCACTGATCTGATCTGATTGGTGCTGCACGTAATAGCATGGCAAATGTTTGTAACTTCTGAATCAGGCCACTTAATGTTAAATACAAAAAATAAAAATAGATATCCATTAGATTGTAATGCCAAACATATTGGCAAAGGAACATGGAACTGGTTCAAGAAGAGGTGTCAAAGGAGGGCCAGTTATGTGAAAATGAAGAAGCAGTTCTTAATAGAGGTGAGGTTCGACACCAACTGTTGCCATGTATAATGACTGTTTTGACACCTCTAACTGGGCAGTTTTGGACGATACCAACCCTTACCCTCAATGCCTACAACCTTGGCATTCAGAAGGGCCCTGTGTAATACCTGGCGGTCATAGCCTAATGGGAACATGCAAAGGTTACTCATTGGCCAACGATTCTTGGACAGTCATTCCTGAATTGAGAGATTCCATCGGAATTATTGGGACAGCGAAACCTTCAAGAACTAAACTTCAATCCAGTTGATCTAATTGAATACAACAGATATGCCATGACCTGGATGAAATGATGAATATTACACATATACCATAACCTGGAGTGAATGAAATATTAAGATGTTACCATGACCTGGAATGAATGAATATTTACAGATATACAATGACCTGGATAAAATTGAATCTTCCAGATATACCATGACCTGGATGAATGGATATTACAGGATACCATGACTGGATGAATGAATATTACAGTTATACCATGACCTGGATGAATGAATATTACAAGATATACCATGACCTGGCTGGATGAATATTACAGATATACCATACACTGGAGAAGGAATATTACAGATAGAGATAACATGACCTGGATGAATGATATTACAAGATATCACGACCTGGATGGATGGAAATATTACAGATATACCATGGACCTGGATGCATGAATATTAAAGTTAACCGTGACCGGATCTGAATGATATTTACAGATATACCATGACCTGGATGAATAAATATTACAGATATACCATGACCTGAGGATGAATATTTACAGATATACCCTGACCTGGATGATGGAATTATTACGATATACCATGGACCTGGATGAAATAAGAAACTTCAAAACATTGGTAAGGGGGTATTTTGTAGTGTTATTTTTCAAGAAGGAGAATTAAACCCACCTTTTTTATACCATTCCAGTAAATGGCGTTAAAGTAAATGAAAGCCCCTAAAAAACTGAATGATACTAGAATTATGGGGAGAGAAAAAAAGAATAATAAAACCAATATTAGTAAGGTATATCTTTCCAACAAACCATATCGAAAATGAGAAGTAAGACACAGATAACTGTTTTTTGGCCTTGGTGGCAATGCCTTCCAAGTCAGTGTTGTGGCCGGAGGCTTAACCACCCACAGTGCACGTTAGGTATGCCCCGATCCAGGGCTTTCCTTAAGAAAGTAACAGGGCTTTGATAACAATATGTGTAATTGTAATCCTATAATGAATGAAGAAGTTGAACTTGTACCTTGACTTCTCTTTATTGGGTTTAATACGGGTTCCATGTCTGTTGTGTGAATTGTCACCAGGTTACATCCATAATTCCAATTACTTTCCATTTCTGATACAGATTTTCTGTCCTTTAGGTAAGTAAACCACACGAGATTATTTTACGGGATCTAAACCACAAAAACATTTAAGAAAAGCTAAACATAGCATCTATAATTTGCACATTACATTTCATTTTTGGTATCATGAATAGAATAGCCAGTGTTATCTACCGTTACAGGTTATGGGGACAACATAGGACAAGATGGTGGGAAATATCTTACCGTTACCGGTGTATGGGACAACATAGGACAAGGGTGAAGTTATTACCAGTAAGGTGTATGGGGACAACATAGGACAAGAGGTGGGAGTATTATCGACCAGTACGGTGTCTCGGGGACACCTAGGACAAGAGGTGGGAGTATATCTACCAGTTACAGGTGTATGGGGACAACATAGGACAAGACGGGGGGAAGTAGATTACATTTACAGGTGTATGGAGACAAAATAGGACAAAGAGGTGGGAAGGATATCTCCCAGTACAGTTGTATGGAGAAAACACGGACACAGAGGTGGGAAGGATATCTACCGTTACAGGGGTATGGGGGAAACATAGGACAAGAGGTGGGAAGTATATCTTTACACAGACAGGTGTACGGGGGACAACTAGGACAGAGGTGAGGTGGGGAAGGCTATCTACCAGTTACCAGGTGTATGGGGGACAACATCGGAAACAGGTGGGAAGTATATCTACCGTTACAGGTGTATTGGGACAACCTAGGACAAGAGGTGGGGAAGTATACTCTACCAGTTACAGGTGTGCCGGGAAAAACCATAGGGACAAGAGGTGGGAAGTATATCTTCCAGTTACAGGTGTACGGGGACAACAATAGGACAAGAGGTGGGAAGTAGTATATTACCGGTACAGGTGTATGGGGACAACATAGGGACAAGAGGTGGGAAAGTAATCTGCCAGTTACAGGTGTATGGAGAAACATAGGACAAGAGGTGGGAAGTATATCTGCCAGTTACAGGGTAGGGGGACAACATAGGAAAAGAGGTGGGAAGATATCTACCAGTTACAGGTGTAATGGGGACAACATTAGGAAAGAGGGTGGGAAAGTATATTACCAGTTAACAGGTGTACGGGACAAAACATAGGACAAGAGGTGGGAAGTTAAGTGGAAGTATTTTAATTACCATTTACAGGTGTACGGGACAATAGGACAAGAGGGTGGGAAGGATATCTGCCAGTCACAGGGACGGAGACAAACATAGGGACAAGAGGTGGGAATATATCTACCAGTTACAGGGGTACGGGGACACATAGGACAAAGAGGTGGGAAGTAATCTACCAAGTTACAGTGTACGGGGACACACATAGGACAAGCGAGGTGGGAAGTGTATTACCAGTTACCGGTGTATGGGGACAAAATAGGACAAGAGGGGGGAAGTTATCTACCAGTTAAAGCTCGTATGGAGACAACATAGGGACAAAGATGGTGGGAAGTATATATACCAGTTAAAGGTGTAATGGGGACAAACAAGACCGAGGTGGGAAGTATACTACCAGTTTACAGGTGTACGGGGACAACTAGGACAAGCAGGGTGGGAAGTATATCTACAGTTACAGGTGATGGGGGACAACATAGGACAAAGGGTGGGAAGTATACTACCATTACAGGTGTATGGGGACCACATAGGACAAGATGGGTGGGAAGTATATCTACCATTTACAGGTGTACGGGGACAACATAGGACAAGAGGTGGGGAAGTATATCTAACCAGTTACAGGTGTTACGGGGACAACTAGGACAAGGAGGTGGGAAGTATTATCTACCAGTTACCGTGTTACGGGGACAACATAGGCAAGAGGGTGGGAAGTATAATCTACCAGTTACAGGGTGTACGGGGACAACATAGGGACAAGAGGGGTGGGAGGTATATCTACCAGTACAGGGTACGGGGACAACATAGGGACAAGCGGTGGGAAGTTATATCTACCAGTTACAGGTGTACGGGGGGACAAATAGGAAAAGAGGTGGGCTGTATATCTACCAGTTACAGGTGTACGGGGACAAATAGGACAAGGGGTGGGAAGTATAATCTACCAGTTACAGGTGTATTAGGGGGACAACATAGGAAAAGAGGTGGGAAGTATATCTACCAGTACAGTGTGGAGACAACATAGGACAAGAGGTGGAAGTGGGAAGTTATATCTACCCGTTACAGGTGTATGGAGACAACATAGGAAAGAGGTGGGAAGTTATCTACCAGTTACAGGTGTATGGGGCAACATAGGACAGAGGTGGGAAGCGGTAGTTGATTGATTTGTCCTTTCTTCTTTACACAAAAGTGGCCGAAAAAAAGCTGATCCGTTACAATTCTGCCCTATTATACCATGATGTTTACCAGCTTTACAATTAATTGGGAATCTTACCATGTGTGTCCCTACAAGAATCGAAGATATGGCAAAATGTCTTAAGGATTTGTGGGATTTCAGTGAATGAAAGATACAAGACAATCATCGCGACTTTCATGGCTGTGTTGTAAATCTTCCTGAGAAGCAACAGACATTGGGACATCAGGGACAACGAACTGGGTTAATTTTTTTTGGGAGAAACTTCAAGGTCAGCGTAAGCCACCAGCCATGTAGCTTGATCCATTATCCCAGTAGAATACAGCGGTGCTGAATTGGCAGGATCCTCCTGTACTATGTGTAACATACAACAAATACAGACAATGGTAAAACACTGGACAACCCATAATAATAATGGACATGTTTTCAAGGGCACGTCCACCCCCCAAAAACTTAAATCATTAGATTATTCAGGATTGGATATATAAAGATAACTATTGTTTCAGTAGTGATGTCTGTTCAAAGTCCCAGAAATTACCGAGTAGGAGCCATTTCTGAGTGTGTAATTTGTTTCGCCTCACCTATTCCTGTAGGGTTTATATGAGGGCAAGCATGCTCAGTAATCAATATGACGGCAGATTGAAAGAGGGAATTCCCCTCATGCAATTCCACACTGATTTGCATGAACACTGTGTCCATTACAGTGTGTATAGCAAAACTGAAATAGCAGAAGATATTCAGATTGGCTAATTTAAAGATAACTTTTGTCAGTACTTGGATGTCCTTTTATAACCTGTTACCTAAGGGAAAAGTGCTTGCAATAAAAACTTTCATTTTTTTGTTGTCTCTTAATGACAGTTTCATTTCATTAGTCATATTTCATTCTGGGGTTTTTGATGATGGAAGGACATTGTATTAAAAGGCAGAGATAACAATGTCATAGATAATAACACACTGAGATCAGAACAGTTCTTGTTCAATAAAATATCAAACACAAAAGCACTAACAAATGTAACCTATTTCACTCATACAACATTATAACATTGTATTTCATGGAACCAAAACTGACTGGGTCTGAAGTCAGGTGGAGGATGGATCTCAGTATCAATTATGAGGAATTGCCTGTACAAGAATATTCATCATCCATCTCCATTCATTACCAAAGGGGTTCTAGGGAGAAGGTTTGTAAGAGCTAAAAAAGTTCTATCCATTGTTTGTGGACTCTGATTAAGAGCGTGGTGAGACGCGTCAGGTGTTCAGGATTTGATGGTTTTTATTAATAAGCTACTGTTTTATGTAAGTTTGCAGAGTGAACTCAATTGCACCTGACTTGGAGGGCGGATCTATACCTTCCAGTTTACTGCATCCAGTACATGCGGACAAGCGGAAGGGTCCAGGGCGATACAGCATCCAGACCACCAAAGAGAAAAGGGTGAGTCAAGGATATACCACTGCCATTACACCTGTATGAGAACGGGATAAATGGAAGTTACTAGAGAGAGGATTAACATACCAGCGATAGATCTGGGGTGTATTACACACAGGTATCCACACACACAGTGGGCAGACAGTAGTATATGAAATTTAGCATTACAGGAAATTTATGATGGGCTTGTAACAAGGTGATAATGAGTGGCTTGATAGCCTGTATTATAATATTGGATTTAGTGCATTGTATCACTTGCATGCATGTGATTTGAGAGGGTTCAGTACCCCTTACACAAAAGCTTATACATGTCCAGATTGTCCATAGAAGACAGGGTTCACCCTGACGATTTCCACGCCTAGAAGAAGCTGAACCAAATGTCATTAATACCCCACCACATGCCTTGATTCATCAGGTCCCTTGGCTTGACATTTGCCCCCAAAACCCTTATGACACTGTTCTGTACCTGTACTGTGTGAGTGCAAATGGGAGGTATTGAGCTAGATAATAAATATTTGAAAAAAACTAAAGCAAAGGCATAGACTGGACTAGCCTACTACAAACCCCACACATATGCCTGTCCTATATGCAGGTAGGATTAAAAAAAAATAAGTATTTAAAGGTGGGGACTTCAAGACCATCTACAAAGACATTGATATTCCAAAAGGACAAATAAACTATTTCCATCAGAATTAATGGGAATGATTTTACCTTCTGTGCTTGATGTGTCATTTGTAATCTTGGATGGAATTGGAAATTGAGTTGGGTTTGTCACTTCTCCATCTGGTCATAGTTTTGGTAACTGGGTAGAGTCAGTAGTAGAGGCAGTAAGAGTAGAGAAATTTATACAATACCATTGTTCCTATAGGCCAAAGGGTCTGTAGATGTTTTGGTTAACAATCCAAGTCGCGATTGAGTTCTCACCGGGTAACACAGATTTGGATTTAGTTGAAACCCCAGCTGCCCACATGGATGTCCATGGTTCATGGGCGAATTATCTCTGTTCAAAGTGCTGGCAATGGTTAGAGTTGGGTGAAACCTTTGCTTCATTCTCAGTATACACTTTGTGCTCTAGTTGTTGGGTGACAATCCAATAGTGTAGGTTCTAAAAGTGATGGTACAGCTTGGCTCTTCAGTTGAACCCCTGAGGATCATGACTTTCCTCCTTTCTTTGTTTGAAATGGATAAAATGGCTAGTGGCTGGATTGTAATTGGGTGGATTCTAGAGAACCATATGCACCAATCACATGTTTCCTATGGACCACATCCACTGCTGATATTTGGGTGACAATTCCAATAGTTGTAGGTTCTAAAGCTGATGGTACAGCTTGGCTTTCAGTTGAACCCCAGTGATGATCATGACTTTCCTTCCTTTCTTTGTTTGAAATGGATAATTTGCTAGTAGCTGATTGTGATTGGGGTGGGCTTCTGGAGAACATATGCACCAATCACATGTTTCCTATGGACCACATCCACTGCTGATATTTGGGTGACATTTCCAATAGTTGTAGGTTCTAAAGCTGATGGTGCAGCTTGGCTTTCAGTTAAACCCCAGTGATGATCATGACTTTCCTTCCTTTCTTTGTTTGAAATGGATAATTGCTAGTAGCTGATTGTGATTGGGTGGATTCTGGAGAACCATATGCACCCAAAACCAAAACATGTTTCCTATGGACCACATCCACTGCTTGATATATGGGGACATTTACTGTGGCTTGTAGTAGAATCTTGGTGTGACAGTATAAAGATTGGTTTTATATTGGTTCCGGCTGTTTTTTGATGGGAAAACATGTGATGTTGTACAGATTAATTCCCTCTATGTGTTGATTGGAGGGCTGAGCAGATAGAATCAGGGAAAAACTTTGACCACCAATTCCTTGATTGTCAGAGGCCAAGGCCCTATAGATATTTGAGTATCATTTCTCGGTTAGAATTTGCAGGTATCATTCCGTTGATTTGTATCTGATAAACACAAGTGTTCTGTCGTTCTTCTTATATCCGTAATCAGTAACCATTGATCTTGGTATTCCAGGACCATTGGTTGGCTGGCTATATGTTTAGCTCTTCCATATAAGTCCGAGTGAGAGGAAACTTTGGGTAATTTCTTTTCACCCCATCATGGATAAATTGTTGTCTTGTGGTTTCCCCCCCAGATATTTGGTCCAAGAACCCAAGCTTAACAAAGCCATCTCCCCCATGCCAACAGGTTCCCATTTGTTGAGATATAGATGCGAGACCTTGAATAAGGTTCTTCTGGGATTTTCTTGCTTGATCTTTTCCACTGTCCATAAGTTCCCCAGGAAGATTTTAACACAGGTCTATGGATATTCCTGGGTCCTGGGTATTGAGTTGTTGTCAGGGTTAATATGGTGGTTCACACTTCAGTAGAGAGGGGATGAACACGTAGATTTAGACTGTATATATTCTGCCTTTACCATCTGTTTGACGTCTTCATAGCGTGACAGTCGTGGGACAGTCCTGTGAAAATAAGGACCTAGAGTTTCATTCGATTAATGTTTATTACTCTCTCCAGCTTCGAATAGGCACTAGAAAGGTCCCTCATTTCTATCTGTAGATCTCCAGAAAGACACTGAGACATTAACAGCTTTCCCTTTTAAGACATCCAGGAGAAGCTGGCGCGGACAGTAGGCCTGGCTCTTGCTGGGGCACCTATAGGGACAGGAGTCTTTCCTTCTACTGGGGATACAGACGTTGGGTTGTAGCCCTGGAGATATTACTGAAGGATTTTCCCCACTGGTTGACCCTGGAAAATCTTCATCACTGGAGTTTCTCATCCAAAAACCAAAGAACAGCGATGGGAATGTTGAATTCCTTCGTATCCTCCATTCAAACCGTGAGGCCTGCAGAATGATCCCTTGTCGCCTTCTAACCTCCATCCTAGCAGCCCACACTTTTATTTCCTTCCTGGTTTTCTGGAGGAAAACGTTCTCGGTCTCCATCTGCAGCATGGTACTTTAAATTCATGAAGAAATTAACATAATCCTGGATTGGAAACACACAGCACAGTCTGGCAAGTCCTGGGGCCCCTGAGAAACTCTCCTGATTACTCTGTTCAGATCGCAGCATCACGAGCTGAGTTTGGGGGATGGCTGGCAGGGAAAGAGCTGGTTTCACTTTCACTTAGTTCAGCCAAAAACCAATAATCTGCAGAAGCTAAACTATAACACTCCCCTTAGAGGGTCAAATTTCAGTTCTATACCCACTAGATATAGATATTCCTATTATGTTAAGTAATGAAAAAAACCGGGTTTTATACACACCCTGTGTTATATTGTTACATGGATAATTGGGATTATATTTTTTTGTCACTTTGTACTCTAGGTCTATCCCACCCCACCAGTAATTTATAGCGCTCACTAGGCTATGGACGAGTGTTAATATCATTGTAACCTTTAGACTCCACTGAGAGGTGAACCATGACTGTACAGTCACATGAAAGAAACACTGACACTATTTTAACATACACTAGGGGACGGACTGTCCTACATGTCTAAACCCTCTTCAAGACCAGAGGGAATGGGATTGTCGCTACACTACATGATATTCCAGAAATGCAAGCAGGCTTAGTGTACTGGGAAATGTCTGTCTCATGGTGAAAACGTTGTTCCGATGCTCTGACACTGATTTAAAAAAAAAAGGGGGGGACAGAATAACATAAATATATAAATAAGTATGAGCATCACTAAAATACAATGCTACGGAACATGAGGAAAGCAGGTCCCTGCCCCGTTAGACGCTTACAATCTACTCGGGGCGGTGACATTCAGACAAATACAGAGTACTGCCAGATAGACAGATCGCCAGATAGAGTGATCCACATACATCAGAAAAACGTTCAGTGCTGCACGTGATGTCCTAGGACCAAGTCCGGTGTCCTCTGCCACCGGGAGGGTCTTTGTGATGTGACTGCAGTGTTAGCCTTGGCATATGGTCCTTATTGTTACTTTAACAATATTTAAAACATAGGATAAGATGACATGATCATTAATGAAGACGACCAGACCATTAACCTTTACCTGGCCGGCAGGCCTGATCAGCATTGTGGAATTTGGATGCAGGGGGAGTGTGTGAAATATTTCTATTTATTAAAGGAGCTGTACAAAGAGGGCAAAAATGCCTTCCTGTCTCCGAACCCAAACCCTTATCCAACAGTATTTATGGGAAGGGTGGCTCCAGGATTGTTCAACCCCCAAATACATCACCTAACGTTACTACATCTTTTAGATGAGTTTCAAAGGGAATATCTACTGGTAAACCCCCTTTGTTCTATTCAGTTTTATTAGAAGAACGGGACGTAAACGGAGCTGGTCCTACTAGCTTTCTTCCTTAAACCTCTGGGAATGGCTGGAAGGAAATTACCGATTGTCACTACTGGCCGCTTTATTCTGGACAGGTCCCACGCACTTAACGTCGAGTGATACTGAGACGGGACTTACTCCCCGAAACTTGTATCTTTTTGCTAAGGAAATAATCAATAATCAGGATCAGTGATCAGACCGTATTACACGCAGTCGAAATTAGAATGCACAGCAGATCGGACCGATTACAGCAGGGTTAGAATGTACATTGATAGGACCGTATTACAGAAGGGTAGAATGCACAGCGATCGGACCGTATTTACAGCAGGTAGAATGTACAGCGATCGGACCGAACGCAGATAGAATGTACAGCGATCGAACCGTATACAGCAGGTAGATGTACAGCGATAGAACGTATTACAGCAGGTAGAATGGTTTACAGAAACGCTCGAACCGTATTACCGCAGGTAAGAATGTAAGCGATCAGACCGTATTTACAGCAGGTTAGAATGTACAGCGATTCCAGACCGTTATTACAGCAGGTAGTATGTCAGCGATCAGGGACCGTATTTACAGCAGGTAGAATCTCAGCGATTCGGACCGTTTACAGCAGGTTAGAAGTACCAGCGTCAGACCCGTATTACAGCCGGTAGAATGGACAGCGACAGGACAGTAGTAAGCAAGGTTAAGAAGTACAGGATCGGGGACCGTATTACAGCAGGTAGAATGTACAGAGACTCGGACCGTATACAAGCCGTAGAATAAGAATGTACAGCGATGGACGTAATACAGCAGGTCAGATAGACGAATGTACAGCGACGGACCGTATTACCGCAGGCTAGAATGGTACAGCGATCAGACCGTATTACAGCATGTAGAAGTACAGACGATCGGCCCGTATACAGCAGGTGGTTAGAATGGACAGCGATGGACGTATTACAGCAGGTGGGAGAATGACAGCGTTCGACCGTATTACAGCAGGGGTAGAATGGTCAGTACAGCGATCGGACCGTATTGACAGCAGGTTAGAATAGTAGAATGTACAGCGATCGGACCGTATTACAGCAGGTAGAATGTACATAGCGACGACCGTATTCCAGCAGGTTCGAATGTACAGCGATAGGACCGTATTACAGCAGGTAGAAATGTGACAGCGATCGGACCGTATTACAGCAGGTAGAATGTTAGAATGTACAGCGATCGGACCGTATTACAGCAGGTAGAATGTACAGCGATCGGGGACCGTATTACAGTCAGGTAGAATGGACAGCGATCGGACCCGTATTCACAGCAGGTAGAATGTCAGCGATCGGACGTATTACAGGATCAGACCGTATTATTACAGCAGGTAGAATGTACAAGGATTCGGACCGTATTACCGCAGGTAGAAATGTACCTGATCGGACCGTATTACAGAGGAGAATGGTACAGCGACGGACCCGTATTACAGCAGGTAGAATGGACAGCGATCGGACCGTATTTAAGAAGGTAGAATGTACAGCGATCGGACCGTATTACCGCAGGTAGATAATGAAAGCGATCGGACCGTTTACACAGGTAGAATGTAACAGCGATCGGACAGTATTACAGCAGGTAAGAATGTTACAGCGACGGGATCCGTATTACAGCAGGTAAGAATGTACAGACGATCGGGACGTATTAGAGCAGGTTAGAATGGTACAGCGATCGGACCGTATTACAGGCCGGTAGAACATTACAGCGTCGGACCGTATTACAGCAGGTAGAACGTACAGCGATCGGACCGTATCACAGCAGGTAGAACGTACAGCGTATCGGGACCGTAATTACAGCAGGTAGAACGTACAGCGATCGGACCGTAGGTACAGCAGGTAGAACGTAAAGCGATCGGGGACCGTATCAGCAGGTAGGAACGTACAGCATGGACCGTATTAACAGCAGTAGAACGTAACAAAAACAAGCGATCGGACAGTATTACAGCAGGTAGAATGTACAGCGACTCGGAACCGTATTACAGCAGGTTGAATGTACAGCGGATCGGGACCGTATTACAGCAGGTAGAAATGTTTACAGCGGATCCGACCGTGACAGAAGGGGTAGGGATGTACAGCGATCCGACCGTATTACAGCAGTAGGAATGTACAGCGATCCGACCGTATACAGCAGGTAGAAATGTACAGCGATCTCCGGACAGTATTACAGCAGGTTTTAGAATGTACAGCGATCGGACCGTATTACAGCAGGATAGACTGATACAAGCGACAGAGACCGTATTACCAGCAGGTTAGAATTGTACAGCGATCGGACCGTATTACAGCAGGTAGAAATGACAGCATCGGACCGTATTATTTTACAGCAGGGTAGAATGTACAGCGACGGACCGTATTACAGCAGGATAAATGTACAGCGAAACGGATCCGTATTACAAGCAGGGTAGAAGTACATCGATCGGACGTAGTACAGAAGGTAGAATGTTACAGCGATCGGACCGTATTACCGCAGGTTAGAATGTACAGCGATCGTACCGTATTACAGCAGGTAGAATGTACAGCGATCGGAACGTATTACAAGCAGGTAGAATGCTACAGCGATCGGGACGTATTACAGCAGTAGACTGTACAGCGATCGGACCGTATTAAAGCAGGTTAGAATGTTACAGCGATCGGACCGTATTACAGCAGGTAGCATGTTACAGCGATCGGACCGTATTCCAGCAGGAGAATGTACAGCGATCGCAATGATATTACAAAGCAGGTGAAAGGAAGGTCAGTAATCACAACAAGGATATTAAATGGACAGAATATAAATAATGGGGGTTTTTTTTTGGGGAAACGGAAGAGTAATAAATAGAACTGAAAGTAAAGAAGAAGGAAGACGAGGATGTGAAGGGAAACAAAGAGACAGAAACAGTAAACAAGCTGCCAGAGAAGGAGGATTAGAAGGGGAACAACTCTATTACAATACCCCAGGGTATTCGGGACTGTGTTGTGAAGTACTGTGTAATATAAGGGATTGTGTGGCGTACTGGGTAATTACAGGGACGTGTGTGAGTACTGGGGTGTAAGATAAGGGATTGTGTTGTGGAGTTATGGGTATATAAGGATTGTGTGTGATACTGGTGGTAATATTAGGGATTGTGGTGAGTACGGTGAATATTTAGGGATTGTGTTTGTGAGTACGGGTTTCTATTAAGGGAAGTGTGTGCGTACTGGGTAAATTAAGGGATTGTGTGTGAGGACTTGGTAATATAAGGGTATGTGTGTGTGAGTACGGGGTAATATAAGGGATTGTGGTGAGTAATGGTGTAATATACGGGATTGTGGAGTGTTTGTGAGTAATGGGTAATGATTAGGGATTGTGTGTGAGTACTTGGGTAATATTGGGGATTGTGTGGGTACTGGGTCCTATAAGGGATTGTGTGTGAGTAGTACTGGGTAATTATAAGGGGATTGCTGTGTGCTTACTTGGTAATATAAGTGATTTGTGTGTGAGTATGGGTAATATAAAGGGATGGTGGGTGGAGTACTGGGTACATTAGGGACTGTTGTGATTACGGTACATAAGGGATTGTGTATGAGTACTGGGTAAAATTAGGGTTCGTGTGTGAGTACTGGGTAATTAAGGGATTGTGATGTGAGTACTGGGTAATATAAGGGATTGTGTGTGAGTACTGGGTAATATAAAGGATTGTGTGTGAGTTTACGGGATAATATAAGGGATTGTGTGGGGTACGCGGGTAATATTAGGGACTGTTTGTGAGGGCCTGGGTAATATAAGGGATGTGTGTGTGAGACTGGGTATAAGGGATTGTGTGTGAGTACGGGTAAAATATTAGGGATTTGTGTGAGTACTGGGGTAATATAAGGGATCTGTGTGTGAGTACTGGGTAATATAAGGGGACGTGGTGTGATACTGGGTAAATATACGGGATTGTGTGTGAGTACTGGGTAATATTAGGGATGGTGTGAAGTACTGGGTAATATTAAGGGATTGTGTGTGAGTTCGGGTTAAGTTAGGGGACTGTGTTGTGAGTTCTGGGTAATGTATAGGATTTTGTGTGTGTGAGTACTGGGTAATATAAGGATTGTGTGTGAGTACTGGGTAATATAAGGGATGTGTGTGCGTCCTGGGTAATATTAGGGGATGTGTGTGAGTATGGGAATTATTAAGGGATGTGTGAGTACTGGGTTAATATAAGGGATGTGTGAGTACGGGGTTAATATAAAGGGATGTGTGTGAGTATGGGTAATATAAGGATTGTGTGGGATTACCGGCTAATATAAGGGATGGTGGTGAGTCCTGGGTAAATATTAGGGAATGTGGTGAAGTAAATGGGTAATATTAGGGACTGGGTGGTGAGTCCTGGGTAATATTAGGGATTGTTGTGTGACGTTTTTTTTGAAACCCCTTGGGGTACTATAAGGTGATTGTGTGTGAGTACTGGATAATAAAGGACTGTGTTGTGAGTCTGGGTAATATTATGGGACCTGCTGTGTGAGTAGGGTAATATTAGGGGACGTGGTGAGTCCTGGGTAAATATTAGGGATTGGTGTGAGTACGGGGTAATATTCGGGACTGTGGTAGTATGGGTAAGATAGGGGATCGTGTGAGTACTGGGTAATATAAGAGGATGTGTGTGAGTATGGGTATTATTAGGGATTGTGTGTGAGTACGGGGTAATATTTAGGGAGTGTGTGTGAGTACTGGGTAATAGGGATTGTGTGTGAGTACTGGGTAATATTAGGGATTTGTGTGGAGTACTGGGTTATAAATATACGGGAATGTGTGTGAGTACTGGGTACTATAAGGTTGTGTGTGAGTACTGGGTAATATAAGGGATTGTGGGTGAGTACTGGGAATATAAGGGATTGTGTGTGAGTACTGGGTAATATTAGGGAGTGTGTGTGGTACGGGGTATATCTAGGGATTGTGCGATGTGAGTACTGGGGAATATTGGGATTGGGTGTGAGTACGGGTAAGATAGGGATGGGTGTGAGTACGGGGTAGGTAATATAGATTGGGGTGGGAGTAGTATGGGTAATAAGAAGGGATTGTGTGTGAGTACAGGGTAATAGTAGGGATTGTGTGTGAGTTAACTGGGTAATAGTAGGGATTGTGTGTGAGTTAATGGGTAATAAAGGGATTGTGTGGGAGTCCTGGGTGGTAATATTAGGACTGTGTGTGAGTATGGGTAAATATAAGGGACCGGGATTGGTGTGAGCTGGGTAAGATAGGGAGTGTGGGAGTAATGGGTAATATTAAGGGATTGTGTGTGAAGATTCTGGATAATATAAGGGATTGTGGGTGAGTCTGGGTAATATTAGGGACTGTGTGGAGTAATGGCGTTAATATTAGGGACTGTGTGTGAGGTCATGGGTAATATTAGGGATTGTGTGTGAGTACTGGGGAATATTAGGGACTGTGTGTGAAAGTACGGGTAATATTAGGGATTTGTGTGAGGACTGGGTAATATAAGGGATTGTGTGGAGTACTGGGTTAATTTAGGGATTTGTGTGTGAGTACTGGGTAATCTTGAGGGCATTGTGTGTGAGTAATGGGTAATATTAGGGATTGGGTGTGAGTACTGGGGTAATATTAAAGGATTGTGTGTGAGTACGGGGTATATTAGGGACTGTGTGTGAGTACTGGTGGTAAGATAAGGGATTGTGTGTGAGTTACTGGGGTAATATAAGGGATGTGTGTGAGTAGGTACTGGGTTAATATAAGGGATTGGTGTGTGATACTGGCGTTAATATTAGGGATTGTGTGTGAGTACTGGGTACATCTAGGGATTGTGGTGAGTAGTATGGGTAAGATAGGGAGTGTGTGTGGTTGAGATACTGGGTAATATTAGGGAGTGATGTGTGAGTACTGGGGTTAATACTAGGATTGTGTGTGAGTACTGGGGGTAATATAAGGGAATTGTGTGTGAGTACTGGTAATATTGGGATTGTGTGTGAGTACTGGGTAATATTAGGGATGTGTGTGGAGTTTACTGGGTAATATAAGGGATTGTGTGTGAGTACGGGTAAGATTAGGGGGGCTGTGTGTGAGTAACTGGGTAAATAAGGGATTGTGTGTGATCCTGGGTAATATTAGGGACTGTGTGTGAGTACTGGGTAAATAAGGGATTGTGGATGAGTCCTGGGTTAATATTAGGGATTGTGGGTGAGTACTGGTAATATAAGGGACTGTGTGTGAGTCTGGGTAATATAAGGGACTGTGTGTGAGTCAATGGGTAATATTAGGGATTGTGTGTGAGTACGGGTATATAGGGATGGTGTGGAGTACTGTGTCATATTAGGGACTATGTGTGAGTACTGGGTAATATAAGGGATTGTGTGTGAGTACTGGATAATATAAGTGGTTGTGTGAGTACTGGGTAAATATAAGGGATTGGTGTGAGTACGGATAATATAAGGGAGTGTGGTGACGTACTGGTTAAGATAGGGATGTGCGTGGTACTGGAAATATAAGGACTGTGTGTGAGTAACTGGTAATATAAGGGACTGTGGGTGAGTATGGATAATATAAGGTCTGTGTGTGACGTACTGGGTAGGTAATTTAAGGTAATTGTGTGTGAGTCATGGGGTAATATAGGGATTGCTGTGCGATACTGGATAATATAGGGACTGTGTGTGAGTTATGGGTAATTATAAGGGACTTGTTGTTGTGAGTACTGGATAATATAAGGGACTGTGTGTGAGTACTGGGTAATATATAGGGATTGTTGTGTGTCAGAGTCCGGGTAATATTAGGGATTGTGTGTGAGTACTGGGAGTTGTAATATTAAGGGAGTGTGTGTGTGGTACGGATAATATTAAGGGATTGTGTGTGAGTTGGAGTACTGGGTAATTTAGGGATTGTGTCGTTGAGTACGGGGTAATAGTAGGGACTGTGTGTGAGTACTGGGTAGATAGGGATTGTGTGTGAGTCCTTGGGTAATATAGGGATTGTGTGTGAGTACTGGGTAATATAAGGGATTTGTGTTGTGAGTACTGGGTATTAGGATTGGTGGTGTGAGTAGTACTGGGTAATATAATGATTGTGTGTGAGTAACACGGGGTAATATAAGGGGACGTGTGGGAGTACTGGGTAATATTAGGGATTGTGTGTGAGTTTATGGGTAATATAGGGCTGTGTGTGGTACTGGGTCATATTAGGGATTGGGTGTGAGTACTGGGTAAATCTAAGGGATAGTGTGTGAGTACTGTTAATTATTTAGCGGACTGTGTGTGAAGTACTGGGTAATATTAGGGACTGTTGTGGTACTGGAGGTAATATTAGGGATTGAGTTGTGTGTATGTATGGGTAATAATAGGGATTTGTGTTGGAGTCTGGGTAAATTTGAGGGATTGTGTGTGAGTCCTGGGTAATAGGGGCTGTGGTGCGTCCTGGTTCCTATTTAAGGGCTTGCTGTGTGCGCCGTCCTGGCTACCTCCCGGCTTGTGTGTGGTCTGGGTCCGCTTCGGGCTTGTTGGTGCGTACTGGTCCTCTCCGGGATTGTGTGTGAGTCCTGGCCCTCTCGGGCTTGTGTGTGGCGTACTGGGTCCTCTTCCGGCTTGTGTGTGAGTCCTGGCGGTGCTAATAGGGCCTTGTGTGCGTCCGGGTCCTGAGGAGGGAGGGGGGGAGGCCGGGGCAGAGAGGGAGGGGGGAGGCCGGGGGGAAGAGAGGGAGTGGGGGAGGAGACGGGGGAAAGATGAAGGAGAGGGGGGGGAGGACGGGGAAGAGAACGGGATGGGGGGGGGAGGACGGGAGAAGAGAAGGAGGGGTGGGAGGGAGGAGGACGGGGAAGAGGAGGGAAGGGGGGGCGGGACGGGGGAATAGGAGGGAGGGGGGAGGACGGGGGAAGAAGAGGGAGGGGGTGGGCCGGGGGAAAAGAGGAGGGGGAGGGACGGGGGGAGAGGAGGGAGGGGGGGAGGACGGGGGAAGAGAAGGGAGGGGGAGGACGGGGGGGAAGATGAGGGAGGGGGGGGAGGACGGGGGGAAGATAAGGGAGGGGAGGGGGAGGACGGGGGGGGGAAGCGGAGGGAGCGGGGAGGAGGGGGGAAGAGAAGGGAGGGGGGGGGGAGGACGGGGGGATAGAGGAGGGAGGGGGGGGAGGACGGGGGAAAAGAGGGAGTTAGGGGGGGGGAGGGACGGGTGGGGGGGGTTTGCGGGCTGGGGAGTAGGAATGGGAAGAGAAGAAGAAGAAGAAAAGGGGAGGAAAAAGGAGGGAGAGGAGAGGGAAGGTAGGGGAAAGGGTAGAGAGAGGGAAGGAGGGAGAATGGAGCGAAGTGGAATAGGGGAGAGAAGTAAGAGAGGAGAAGGAAGGATGGAGAGAGAGAGAAGAGGGGAGATAGACGGAGAAGGGAGAGAGGAGGGTGATGGAGGAGGAAGTAAGGAGAAGGGAAGAAGGAGGGAAGGGGAAGGGAAGGGTGAGGAGGAGTGCGAAGGGGAGAAAAAGAGGGAAGAAGGAGGGGAAGGAATGTGGAGAGGAGGAGTGAGGAGAGAGAGGGAGGGGGGGAGGGAAGGAGATAGGCAAGGAATGAGGGGACAGAAGGGGAGGAGGGACTACAGAAGGGAAGGAGAGGGGGAGGAAGGAGAGAGAGAGGTGGGATAGGGTGACAGGGAGGTGAGCCCCCAAAGGTATTAGGAAGGTAGAGCAATGGTAAGAAGGAAGGAGGAGGAGGAAGAGGGGAAGGAGAAGCGAAGGGACGGAGGATAGGTCAGAGTCGAAGATGGGTAGAGAAAAGGGAAGAGAAGAGAGGAAGGGGGAGAGAAGAAGGGGGAGAGAAGAGTGAAGGGAGTAAGGGAAGTAGAAGGGAGGAAGGGAGAATGGGAGAAGGGGGAAGAGAGAGAAGAAGAGGGGAAGTAAGGGTAAATGGGAAAGAAGAAGGAGAAGGGGGGGAAAGGGGAAAGGCACAGGGGGACAGGGCGGATAGAGGTAGGGAAGGGGGGAGAGCGGGGAGGGGAAGGGAAGAGAAGGAAGGGAAGAGAAGGAAGGGAGAATAGAAAGGGAGAAGAGAAGGGGGTAAGGAAGGAGGAGGGACGGGGGGGTTAGAGAGGGAGAAGAGGAAGAGAGGGGAGGGGAGGGAGAGATGAAGAGAGGGGGGAGAGTAAAGAGAAGAGAAGGGGAAGGGGAGACGGGAGAGTGAAGGGAGGGAAAGAGAAGAGGGAAAGGGAGAAGAAAGGGCGGTAAGGAAGGGGAAGAGGAAGAGAAGGGGAAGCGGGAGGGGAGGGAGAGGGAATGACGGGAGGCGCTTGGTGTGCCCCTGAGAAGGAGGAAGGAGGAGAGAAGGAGAAAAGGTGGGGGGGAGGAGAAAGAAGGATAGGAGGGGTGAGAATAGGGAGGGAGAGAGAAAGGGAGGATAAAGGAGCGTGGAGGGAGGAGAAGAAAGGCGAGAGGGAAGGAGGTGAGAAGGGGGAGAGAGAGAAGGGGGGAGTAGAAGGGAAGGAGGGGATAGAGGGAATAAGGGAGGAGAGCGAAAGGAGAAGAGAGGGAGAAGAGGGGAGGAAAAGAGGTTAGAGAAGGGAGAGTAAAGAGAGAAGGGGGGAAAGGGAGAGAGAGGTGGAAAGAGGAGAGGAGAGAGAGCGAGAAGGAAGGAAGGGGGAGAGAGGGAGGAAGAGGAAGGTAAGGAGAGGGAAGACGAGGATATGAGTGAAGGGAGGGGAGGGGGGAAGGGAGGAAGGAGAGGTGGAGGGAGAGAAGAAGAAGAGGGAGAAGAGGAGAGGGGAAGGGGGGAAGGGAAGGTGGGAGGAGAGGGAGGAGAAGAAGAGGGAGTAAAGGAAGGGAGGAGAAGGAAGAAGAAGAAGAAGGGAGAAAGAGGGGGGGGAGGAAGGAGAAGGGAGGAGAGGGGAGAAGAGAGGAAGGAGGGAAGGGGAAGCGGAAGGTGGTAAGGGAAGTGAGACAGGTGAAGGAGGGAGGGAATTAGGAAGGGGAGAAGAGGGAAGGCGGGAGGGAAGGGAAGAGTGAGAGGATGAGGGAGGAAGGAGGGAAGAGGGAGGAGAGGGAAGGGAGAAGGAAGGAGAAGGGAAGGAGAGAATGGGAGGAAGGAAGAGAAGTGGGGAGGGGGGAGGGGGGGAAGGGGAAGGAGTATGAATGAGAGAGAGGGAAGGGCGGAGGGAGGCCGGCGGGTAAAGGAGGAGAATGAGGAAGAGAAGGAGGAAAATGAGATGAGGACGAAGGTATAGGGGCTGGGAGAGAAGGGGAAGGAGGGAAAGAGGAGAAAGAGGAGGGAGGGGAGGGAGGAGAGGCAGGAGGAGGGAAGGAAGAAGTAGAGCATGAGAAAGGAGGGGAAGAAGGGAGGCGGAAGGAAGGCGGAAGGAGGAGGGGAAGGAGGAGAGGAAAAGGAGAGAGGAGGATAGAAGAAAGGGAGGGATGAAGAGGAGGGGAGGGAGAGGACGAGCGAGGAGGGAGAGAGGGGACGATGAAAGAACGGAGAGAGGGAAGAAATAGGAGAGATAGGAAGGAAAAGATAGAGAAGGAGGGAGGTGGGGAAGGAGGAAGGAGAAAGGGGGAGGGTGAGGAAGTAAGAGCGGGAGGAAGAGGGAAGGGTGGGAGAAGAGTGGGAAAAAGAGCGAAGAGAGAGAGAAGGGGAGGAGCGAGGAAGGGGAAGAGAGGGAAGGAGAGGAGGAAGGGAGAAGAGAAGGAGGGAGAGAGGGGAGAGAGAGGGAGAAGAGGAAGAAGAAGAAGGGAAGGGTAAGAAGAGAAAGGAGGGGGGGGGGAGAAGGGAGATGGGAGAAGGATAGGGGAGGAGGAGTAGAAAAGCAAGGAAGCGGGAGGGAAGGGGGAGGAGGAGGGAGGAAGGGTGGAGGGAGGGCAGGGAATTAAGGGAAGGGTAGAGTATGAGGAGGATTTTAATTTTAATGCTGAATTATATTTATATTAGGGACTGTTGTGTGAGTACTGGTTATATTAGGGATTGTGTGAGTCCTGGGTAATAATAGGATTGTGTGGAGTACTGGGTAAATATTAGGATTGGGGTTGAGTACTGGGTAATATTAAGGGATTGTGTGAGTACTGCGGTATATAGGGATTGTGGAGTATTGGGTCCTATAAGGATTGTGTGGGAAGTACAGTACGGGGTAATATTAGGGATTGTGTGTGAGACTGGGTAATAATAGGGATGTGTGGGAAGTACTGGGTTAATATTAGGGGACTGTGTGTGGAGGTCCTGGGTAATAATAGGAGATTGTGTGAAGTCCTGGGTAATTAATAGGGATTGGTGAGTACTGAGGTAATATTAGGACTGCTGTGTGTGGAGTTCCTGGGTATAATAATAGGGATGTGTGAGTCTGGGTATTAATAATAGGGATTGTGTGAGTCTGGGTATACTAGGGATTGTGTGAGTCCTGGGTACGGTGAATAATAGGGATGGTGTGAGTACTGGATAATATTAGGGACTGTGTGTGATGAGTCCTGGGTAATAATAGGGAGTGTGTGAGTCCTGGGTAATATAAGGGATTGTGTGAGTCATGGGTAAGATTAGGGGAATGTGTGTGTTGAGGGTCTGGGTATATTAAGGATTGTGTGAGTCCTGGGTTAATATTAGGGACTGTTGTGTGAGTCGGGGTAATATTAGGATTGTGTGAGTACTGGGGTAATATAAGGGATTGTGTTAGTCCTGGGTAATATTAGGGATTGTGTGAGTCTGGGTATAATAGGGATTGTGTGAGTACTGGGTATATTAGGGACTGTGTGTGAGTCCTGGGAATATAAGGGATTGTGTGAGTCTGGGTAATATAGGGACGTGTGTGAGTAATGGGGTAATATTAGGGATTGTGTGAGTCCTGGTAATAGAGGGGACTGTGTGTGAGTTACTGGGTAATATAAGGGATTGTGGTGGTCCTGGGTAATATTAGGGATTGGTGGAGTACTGGGTAATATTAGGGATGTGGTGAGTCATGGGTAATATAGGGGATTGTGTGGTGGGGTAATTATTAGGGATGTGTGCGTCCTGGGTAATAATAGGGATTGTGGAGTACTGGGTATATTAGGGGGGACTGTGGGTGAGTCCTGGGTAGTTTTAACCCTTTGTTGGGATGTGGAGGCTATAATCTTACAGTTCCTCCCATACAAATCCACTACAGGGGTAGGTTATAACGCTATAATCTTACAGTTCCTCCCATAGAAATCCACTACAGGGGTAGG
>JAACNH010004075.1:0-24111 GCA_019447015.1 Hymenochirus boettgeri | reverse complement strand
GATAGCATGACTTTAAATCCTAGGTTGTGCAGTTGGTTTTGCATACTTTTTAGTTAAATACTAACGTAAGAGTGAGATTTATGCAGCCTTTGTTACATCTTATTTGGCTTCCTGTGTGGCTCTGGGAGAATCTAAGGGTTCTGTGTCAGAGAGAGGGATGATCTCTGTGCTGTAACTTGATTGGCTGCCAGCTTCCAGTAAGCAAAGCTGCAGCTTCCTGTAAAGTGTACTGCATACACTTAGCTGGGTGTTATGGGAGCTAACCCCTAGTACCCACAGGTTCATTTCATAAATCACCCAGCAGCCACAGCAAAGGGAGAGGTGAGACAGCATTTGATATCTTTGTGAATGTGCACTGTCTATTGGGGCAATGTTGTCTCAATGTTGTCTCAAACTTTATGTCCCAGTACTGTGGACAAACTTTATATACCATTCACTGTGGGCAAACTTTGTACCAGTTACTGTGGGCAAACTTTTTATACCAGTCACTGTGGGCAAACATGATGTACATTCTGTACACATAGACCTAGAGGTTTATATTATTTACACAATGGACTTACATAAAAAACATCTTTTACTTTTGTTTCAGCGACCAATACTCATCCAACAACAAGTAAGTGACATGAATGTGTATGTTTGTAAAGATGTAAGCTGTATACTAAAATACTGATTATAAAGAACATGATGTACATTATGTACACATAAACCTAGAGGTTTATATTGTTTACACAATGGACTTACATAAAAAACATCTTTTCCCCATCCTTACCTGGCACTCGATCCAATCCAAATATAATATAGAAGATGCACATTGGTTCCAATATATACAACTCTCAAGATTCCTCTCCACAAGCATCGCTAACTCACCGCAAACTCACCTTACTACCTTTGAAAAACTTTGTACACAACAATTAAACACAAAAAACACAATCTCAAAAATACACTTACAATACATACTATGACACAACACCCAAGCAAAGAGAATATGGACAGATGGGAATCCAGACGGCAGCACAAACTGTCAGACACACAATGGCACCAAATAATCACACAATCGGCACAATGCTCAGCAAATATAATCACAAAGGAAAAATCCTTCAAAATCTTCTACGACTGGTATATCACCCCTTCAACATTACACAAAATCAACCCTGCATTGCTCCAAAGGAACAAAATGCATTTATGTATAAACAAAGAAGATACCCAAAGCAGAACAAGACAAAATAGACAAGGTTTTGTAAAATGTTTTTGTTATAATTTATTAACGTAAAAAACGAATGTAAAGGTATGCTTGATATGTTATTCAAAAATTTAATGAAAAAAAAAATATATATATCTTTTCCTTTTGTTTCAGCGACCAATACTCATCCAACAAGTAAGTGACATGAATGTGTATGTTTGTAAAGATGTAAGCTGTATACTAAAACACTGATTATAAAGAAAATAACACAAAACAACAACTTGTGCAGGTTACACATCTCACCAAACACAATCATCAGATTGTTATAATGATCATTTCCTTCCCCATACAAAATCACTGCATGTAGAGCCATTCTGGGTTGAGTGAGGGGTATCGTCATGGTCACAATAATGGGCTAGTTAAGTCTTTATGATTTTTTTTTTTTTTTTTATTTGTTGTAATTATAATAAAGTATAAGGGCACTGTAAAATCAAGTTATGTTCATTTGGAAGCTGCAGCTTTAAAAATACCGTTGCCATATTTTTGCACGGAACTCACAGGCATTACTGTTTGAGGCTCAAGCAGGAGAGTGCACGGAACTCACAGGCATTACTGTTTGAGGCTCAAGCAGGAGAAAGCAGAGAAAATCTCAGACGGGCAGAGCTTAACATTCAGCAAACCAGTAACAAGATGTCAGCAACTTCCAAGGTACAAAGCTAGGCTCTGGACGGGTATAGGGAAAAAAAAAATATGGCAACGATATTTTTAAAGCTGCAGCTTCCAAATCAACATAACTTGATTTTACAGTGCACTTATCCTTTAAGTCCATATTAGGCAGTTGATCGGATCCAGGGTTAAAGTCAATCTAACAGTGTACGATCAGATAGCATGACTTTAAATCCTAGGTTGTGCAGTAGGTTTTGCATACTTTTTAGTTAAATACTAACGTAAGAGTGAGATTTATGCAGCCTTTGTTACATCTTATTTGGGATATTTTCCCAGAGCGCGTGTGGCTCTGGGAGAATCTGAGGGTTCTGTGTCAGAGAGAGGGATGATCTCTGTGCTGTAACTTGATTGGCTGCCGCTTCCAGTGCTTCCTGTAAAGTGTACTGCATACACTTAGCTGGGTGTTATGGGAGTTAACCCCTCAGTACCCACAGGTTCATTTCATAAATCACCCAGCAGCCACAGCAAAGGGAGAGGTGAGACAGCATTTGGTATCTTTGTGAATATGCACTGTCTATTGGGGCACTGTTGTCTCAAACTTTATGTACCAGTTACTGTGGGCAAACTTTATATACCAGTCACTGTGGGAAAACTTTATATACCAGTCACTGTGGAAAAACTTTATATACCAGTCATTGTGGGCAAACTTTTATGTACCAGTTACTTTGGGCAAACTTTGTATACCAGTTACTGTGGGCAAACTTTATATACCAGTCACTGTGGGAAAATATATGTACCAGTCACTGGGCAAACCTGTATGAACCAGTCACTGTGGACATACTTGCATGTACCAGTCACTGTGAGAAAACACATGTACCAGGCACCATGGGCAAACTTTATATATCAGTTACTGAGCAAATATATGTACCAAACACTGTGGGCAAATTTGTATGTACCAGTCAACTCTGTTAAAACTTGTTTGTGCCTGGGCATTAGGGCATCTTTTATTTATTTTTTCTGTGTGGGCTTGGCATATGGGCATGTAATATTTACCAGTCTGTGTGGGCTTGGCATATGGGAATTTAATATTTACCAGTTTGTGTGGGCTGGGCATCTTATATTTACCAGTCTGGGCAGGGCATGAGGGCATCATATATTTACCAATCGGTGTGGGCTAGGCATGAGGGCAAGTCAGCCCTCCAGTTCACCAGCCAGTGTTTGTCAGCCCACCACACCTAAGTCCAAAACCCACACTCACATTTTTTCATCAGGATAGATACAAAGACAACTTTCAATATTCTTTCAGGGGACAAAAGCTCTAGGGACATCCCTGATTAGGGCATAGTGGGGAGACCAGCAATTTATCTAGTATGGGGCCCATAAAATTCTGATGGCGGCCCTGTCATATTTCTTTTTTTACCATCTGTATACAAATGCACACGATGTGCAATGCCAATAGTGGGGAATGGGCACTGTAGTTTTCACATTAAATCATTGTACATGATACGCAAAAGGAATCCAAAAAAGGGGTCACATCAAGCCCATTAAAACTTATTTAGACCCATCCCCAACCCTAATTGTGGCCATAGAAGCATAGATCCCGGTCGTATGATATCGGGATATCCCAATATCGTACGACCGTCGGATCATGTATGGAAGTTCGTTAAAAGATCTTTCAACGATCTTACAATAATTTCCACATCGGACCAGATGAAACATTTTTGGCCAACCAGCAATTCAATCGTATGACCTGTGGATTGTAGAATCGGATTGTAGCATCTATGGCCACCATTAGTCCTGTCATTGTGCTTTCCCCTTCATACTGCATTACAAATATTATCCCGTCATTATTTCACTTACCATAAGAATTGCTGTACGATGTGCAGTAAAAGTTAAGGGCATCACAGGTTCCCCCTGAACTCTGCCTTATTAGGGGGGATCCCACACCCAGGGGTGATCTACCCATTGCACTGTGTAGCTGATACTGAGACAGCAGCAGAGAACTGTCAACTGTCTCCTAGTTATAATAGCCATGGCAACAGTAACACTGACTGTTAAAAGTCTATTCATTGGGCTTATTTCCCCCTTTGCTGTAATGAAACGGTTGGTTCAAAAACTAATCATGTTAAATACACTGCAGGTGTCCTGTTTATAACTTTAATGGTTTGCATTAAATTTATCCATGGGTGGATTTAATACAGAACGACTTTGCTGCATCATATTCAGATTAGACACTAGGTGGTGCTGGTGTGTCATTGGAAGATATGAATGACATTTCTAAAATTGTAGTAGTAGAGATTTGATTGTTTAACCCTTGCTAATTCTTTTATCACTGCCTGTGATCATTAAATGTCTATTTACTGTTTTATTTATGACATTGCCAGGCAGGCATGGGGCAAAAGATAACATAGTAATAATACATAGTAACATAGTAATTAAGGTTGAATAAAGACATTCGTCCATCAAGTCCAACCTATTCCCTTTTTTTTTTTTTTTTTTTTTTTAACCCTACCTAACAGTTGATCCAGAGGAAGGCAAAAAAAACCAGCTAAAAAAGGGGGGGAAAAATTCCTTCCTGACTCCAAACGGCAATCGGAAAGTATCCCTGGATCAACCAGATCTATATGCATTAATACCAGTAATTCTCAATATTTTTTAGTTTTAGAAACTTATCCAGGCCTTTTTTAAAGTTATTCAATGAACTTGCCATTACCACCTCTGCTGGAAGACAGTTCCACAGTTTCACCGTTCTCACTGTAAAGAAACCTCTCCTAACTTGAAGATGAAACTTCTTTTCTTCCAACCTTAAAGGATGTCCACGAGTCCTCTGATATGACCCATTAGTGAACAATGCACCAGAGAGTTCACTGTATGGGCCATTAATATATTTGTATAAGGTTATCATGTCCCCACGCAACCGCCGCTTCTCCAATGTAAACAGCCCTAACTTGTCTAATCTGCCTGCATATTCAAGCCCCTCCATTCCCCTTATTAATTTAGTTGCCCTTCTCTGAACTGCCTCAATTTCCAAGATGTCCCTTTTGTATATGGGATTCCAAAACTGCACCGCATATTCCAAATGTGGCCTTACCAGTGCCTTGTAAAGAGGGAGAATAATATTTTTCTCTCTTGATTCCATTCCCCTCTTTATACAAGACAATATCTTGCTAGCTCTAGCTGTTGCTACCTGGCATTGTTTGCTACAGCTAAGTCTGTTATCTACCAGAACCCCCAAATCTTTTTCCATTTCAGATGCACTTAACACAGAGTTATTTATGGTGTAGGTGGCACAGGGATTATTAAATCCCAAATGCATCACCTTACATTTATCAACATTGAATCTCATCTGCCATTCTGCTGCCCATTTTGATAATCTATCTAGGTCTGCTTGCAGCACTTGCACATCATTGGAAGTTTCCAAAGCTCTGCATAATTTAGTGTCATCAGCAAACACAGAGACCTTGCTCTCAATGCCCCCTTCTAAGTCATTTATAAACAGATTAAACAGAAGCGGCCCCAGTACAGAACCCTGAGGAACTCCGCTTAGAACTTTAGCCCACATAGATGTAGCTCCATTAACCACCACTCTCTGTTTGCGGTCCAATAACCAGTTCTCTATCCATGAACAAATGTTTTCTTCAAGGCCAACAGTCCTCAGTTTATACATTAGTCGCCTATGTGGCACAGTATCAAAGGCTTTTGCAAAATCCAAATATACCACATCCACAGCTGTGCCTGAATCTAACTTCTTACTCACTTCTTCATAAAAACCAATTAAATTTGTCTGGCATGATCTATTTCTCATAAATCCATGCTGACTACTACTAATAAGATGATCTCTGGAGACAAAGTCAAGGATATGATCCCTTAACAAAGTTTCCATCACCTTCCCTACCACTGATGTTAGGCTTACAGGTCTATAGTTACCAGGCTGTGAACGACTACCTTTTTTGAATATTGGTATTACATTGGCTTTTTTCCAATCCAGCGGCACATCCCCAGACAAAAGCGAATCTGAAAAGATGAGACACAGTGGTCTTGCTAGAACTGAACTAAGCTCTTTTAAAATCCTAGGATGCAATCCATCTGGTCCTGGCGCTTTATTGATATTAACTTTGTCTAATTGATTCCGTACCATATCCTCTGTTATCCAATGTGAAGACTCTTCATTTCCTCCCTGCACATTGTTACAATCCCTACTGTAAGGATTCTCAACAGTAAAAACCGATGTAAAAAAACGGTTTAGTAGATTAGCCTTTTCGGCATCCTCTACAACCACCTCAGCTCCATTATTTAATGGTCCCACATTCTCAGTCCTCATTTTTTTACCATTTATATACTTAAAAAACATCTTGGGGTTGGACTTGCTTTGATCGGCAATCCGTGTTTCATTTTCTATTTTAGCTAGTTTAATTGCTTTCTTGCACTCTTTATTACAACTTTTGAAGTCCCTGTAAGCCTGTTCTGTGCCTTCTGCTTTCAAAATTTTAAAAGCCCTTTTCTTTTTTTCCATTTCCCTTTTTACCTGAGCATTAAGCCATGCAGGAGTGGACCTAATTTTTTTACACTTGTTTCCTAAAGGTACCGATTTGGAAATGTTATAGTTTAATATCCCTTTAAAAGTGGTCCACATCTGCTCAGTATCTTTACCTAGAAACAGTTCCCCCCAGTCTATGAGCAGGAGCGATTCCTTTAAAAGCATAAAATTAGCTTTCCTAAAGTTAAAAGTTTTTGTTAAGCCAGTGCACTTTAGTTTTCTGCAACCTATATTAAATGACACTATATCATGGTCACTATTCCCTAAGCTTCCCATTACCTTCATCTCCAAAATGAGCTCTGGGTTATTAGATATCACCAGATCCAACAACGCATTCTTTCTAGTAGGAACTTCTACCACCTGTGAAAGAAAATGCTCATATAGGAAATTTAAGAACTTTATACCTTTTGAGGTGCTGGCAGTTCCATTACTCCAATCTATTTCAGGGTAGTTAAAATCCCCCATAACCAGAACATGCCCCATACCAGCAGCCTTCGCCAACTGCATATGGAGATTCATTTCCACCTCTTCCCCGGCATTTGGCGGCTTATAACACACTCCAACAATTAATTTACCTACCTTCTTGCTTCCTGTACACAGTTCCACCCATAATGTTTCTGCCGCATCGTTTGCTCCCCCATCTATTCCATCTTTTAAATTTGGCTTCAATTCCTGTTTAACATACATACATACTCCTCCTCCTTTCTTATTAACTCGGTCATGTCTAAATAAGGAGTACCCTTCAATATTTACTGTGCAGTCGTGTGAATCATTAAGCCATGATTCTGCTATACCAATTACATCATACCTTTCCTTTAACGCTATTATTTCAAGTTCGCCGGTTTTTCCAGCCAGACTCCTTGCATTTGTAAACATACATTTTAGATTATCAATTGATTTACTTCCATACATGGTCGTACATGCCTCCTTATCCTCTATGCTCCCCCCTCCTCCTTCTCCTCCCTCCGTTGTGTTACTAGCCCCAGATCCCTAACTTCTCTATCTACCCCTGTGTAGTTTAAACGTTCCCTCCCCCCCATACCTAGTTTAAATCTCCTCCACCCCCTAGCCATCTTCTCCCCCAAAACAGTTGCACCACCACCATTGAGGTGCAATCCGTCACTACTAAAGAGCCTGTAGCCAACAGAAAAGTCAGCCCAGTTTCTCTAAAAACCCAAACCCCATCTCCTTACACAACTCTCTTAGCCACCTTTCTCTCCTTAGCTCTCCGTTGCCTCCCTAGCGTAGCACGTGGCTGCGGTAGTATTTCTGAAATCACTACCCTGGAGGTCCTTGCTTTTAACTTGGCCCCTAATTCTCGGAAATCATTTTAAGGACCTTAAGGATTCTCGGAAATCATTTTTAAGGACCTCACCTCCACCTCTAACTTTGTCATTGGCACCAATGTGAACCAAGACCGCCGGGTCACTCCCAGCCCCACCCAATAATCTGTCTACACGATCCACCACATGTCGAACCCTAGCACCAGGCAGACAACACACTGTTCGGCATGCAGGGTCCTGGCGACAGATTACCCTATCTACCCTTCTAATAATAGAATCCCCTACCACTACCACCTGTCTATCCTTCCTAGCCCCCAGTTCTCCCTCCCTTGTATTGGAGATGGCCGTCCCCTGGGTGCTCAAGGGAAAGGCCCGCTCCATACATGCTGCTTCCGAGCCATCGTCCTCCACATCTTCACCTAAAATGGCAAATCTGTTGGGATCGACCAGCTGGGAAGAAGCCCCCCTATCCTTCCGTCCCCTACTTCCCCTGGTGACCCTTACAAATCTATCTTCCTTCTCCACCTTATCTGCCCCATCTCCACCCACCAGTTTACTGGCCCCTGCCAGTACCTGCATTTCCCCCAGGTTTGCCAAGTCCTGCAATGCTGCAAGTTTACCCCTTAGACTCTGTACCTCAGATTCCAAATGGGCAACCCACTCACACCTGACACATACATAGGTCCCCTGGGGCGGCTGCTCCAAGATCCCATACATGCGGCAGGATGCACATTGCGCGGCCCCAACAAAACTGTCCATACTAAACAGCAATACACAGCAGAGACACAGCAGAGAAATAGTGTTGTTCTCAAACGCTTTCTTGTTTTAAACGCTTTAGTTTTTTAACGCTGTCAATTCTCTTAAAAACAGAAAAATCTCTTTAAAACAGGAAATCGCTCAGAGCTAGTCGCTCATGGGAAGTGCCTTAAATGAGGTTCAAAACCAACCAGAGCCAACAGGCCTCAGCCAATTTAAACCAATTAGTTACACCCCCATCCAATCAGAGAGAGAGAGAAAAAAACAAACCTTTCTTTGTCCATACCCCCCCGCTCCACAGGTAACAGTGTTTTTAAACACAAGTATTGTTTTAGTAATCCAGTGCTTTGAGTTTACTCAAACAATTCCTACCACCTTATCAAGCAGTAAGTAGTAAAAAAAATAAAAAATACATAGTGATTAATTATTACACAGGCACCCTCCTAGAAAAAAATAGTGTTAGGTTAGTACATTTATAGGCTGCAACCACAGTTAATAAACGCTTTAGTTTTTTAAGCTGTCAATTCTTAAAAACAGAAAAATCTCTTTAAAACAGAAAATCGCTCATGGGAAGTGCCTTAAATGAGGTCAAAACCAACCAGAGCCAACAGGCCCAGCCAATTTAAACCAATTAGTTACACCCCCATCCAATCAGAGAGAGAGAGAAAAAAAAAAAAACCTTTCCTTTGTCTCTACCAGCCCCGCTCCACAGGTAACAGTGTTTTTTAAACACAAGTATTTGTTTTAGTAATCCAGTGCTTTGAGTTTACTCAAACAATTCCTACCACCTTATTCAAGCAGTAAGTTGTAAAAAAAAATAAAAATACACTAGTGATTAATTACTTACACAGGCACTATCCTAGAAATAAATAGTGTTAGGTTAGTACATTTACTAGGCTGCAACCACAGTTAATAAACGCTTTAGTTTTTTAACGCTGTCAATTCTCTTAAAAACAGAAAAATCTCTTTAAAACAGAAAATCGCTCAGAGCTAATCGCTCATGGGAAGTGCCTTAAATGAGGTTCAAAACCAACCAGAGCCAACAGGCCTCAGCCAATTTAAACCAATTAGTTACACATGTGATCACATGAATGAAAAGCCTTCCAACCACGTCAAGGTAACCCCAGTCTGGAAGGTCCTAACGTCTAACCTTTTCAATTTCTTTTACTTTAATTCCGATTAGCAAACTTTTGCATTTCTCATTCTTACACACTGGATCCATATAACAGGCTCTCTCCCTTCCCCCTCAGCCCTTAGGCTTTTTAAAATGAGGGAAGAGGCCATCCAGTTTGTTTATAAAGTATGCCAGTGTGTAGATAATATGATATTGTATGGGGCCCAGGAATTTGCATTGATTATCTTTTCTATGTTTGTATAAATGTTTGACCAGATCAGTAGCACTTCTGCTAAATGTAGTTGTAAATTAGCCTAATTGGAGTGCTTCCACAATCCTTGTATTGTATATTTTCAAAAATAGCCTTAAATGTTCGATAATCCTCGAAAATACGACCAGAAACTAATTTCGAGTTTCCGGTTATATTTTTCAGGATTATCAAACATTTAAGGCTATGTTCAATAACCCTCAAACGTTCGATAATTATAGAAAATAGGCTCCGGAACCAAGAGGTTTCATGTCGGATCCTGGACCCGAATCCCATCTCTAGTTTTAATATCTGTTTATCTAAATTAACAAACAAAATTGTCCCCAGTGCAGAATCCTGTGGAACAGCACATAGTCCACATAGACAAATCTGCATTAAAAACTGCTTGTACATCATCTATGAACCCATTTTCTATTCACTTACATACATGCAATTTTTGTGCAAACTGGTATTTAAACCAACTTAGAAAGATGCTATAATAGATTTATAAATTACTAATAACTTTAAATACCTTGCTAATATTGTTGTGTGAATCACAACACTAAAATAACAGATAATATTATAATAGAGCAATATTATATATTTCATAATTATATATTATATATTCTAGAAGTGAACTTTGCAGTATATTAAATGAAAAAAATATATTCATAGTATTTAACACAACACACAAAATAAAGAGAATAAATTACTGAATTAATAAAAAATTATAAATGTATGGCTAGCTTAAATATTTAGCAGTGGACATTCAGAAATATAATGGTGGTGTGTAAAGTAGAGGTTTAGTTATATATATACTGTTGGTCTTTTATTAGGGTTTAAGATTGTAAGCTTTTCTTTGGGATACAATTTGATGTAACATAATTGTAAAAAAAAAACTGCAGGATTTTTTAGCACATTTTATAAATACTTATGTAAAAAATGGATTGTATTGAAACAAACCCTTAGATTACCTTTTGTATAATTTAAATTATTACAAGGCTGATACTAGTTTTATTTAAATCTAACCTAAAACTAGATATAATCAAAATCAGATGAACCTGATTTAATGTTTATAAGTTTTTTTTTTATTTCCCAGAGGTTTGATAATTATCCCAAACACAATAAATCCCAGAAGGTTTCCCCCAGGTGACTGTGTTACTGTTATCAGGTAATAAAAGGAAATCAGGTCAACACTTCTCTACTCTCCAAATTTGGGAACCATTCAGGTTGGTATCATTGTAAATGAACATCTTTCTTGTATAGGGTTTACATTTTAAAGAAATGTTTGTATTTACAAGATGGTAATAGATAGTGATTTTTTTTAAGAACAATAGGAATATACTATAGATTTTATTCAATTTGAATTTGTGCATATTAAGAAGTGTTTTAACACATTTTTTTAAAATTAATTAACCTTTCCAAATATCTAGGATTATATTTTGTGTAATATGAATTTACCTTGTTATTTATAAATCTGATATTGAACAGTAAATATTATAACTTTCTCTCCAAAATGAACCAATTATTTTCTTATTACACTTTATTAATTTTTTTAAAATATAACACAATTTAAAATAAACAAAATATACATTGCTCTAATATTAACAACAAATATTGACTAATATATAAATTTTAATGTAAAACATATATAGTACATTTTTTTAATAACAATAATTTTTATTGAGGAATTTTTTCAAAATATAATTATATAAAATTACAAAATATTTATATATCTTTTTTTCATTATTTAACAAACATATATTTTTCGTTAAACAATCACATAAGTAACAAATGTCCCCTTCTTTTTTTTTATTTATTTTTTTATATAGTCAGGGAGAAAAAAAAGGCAATGACAGTGAGAAACATATATTCTAGGATTGTCAGAATTGTAAGAAGAAAAAGAACCTTTATAACACATTTTTCAATCATATCTGTTAATATGAGCTTTTCTATATTAACTAAACCAAAAAAAAAACTTTCAGAGTTGTATGTGTATACCACAGTTCCCATTTCCTGTAAAATATGGGAAATTTTTGTTGGATAATTGCATAGGATTTTTAATAATACATAAATTGAGTTAGTTGGTTGATAATTTCTTTAAAACTTGTAATTTTACTGGATTTCCAATATTGTATAATTAGTCGTTTAAGAGACATACATGCATGATATATTATAGTGGCCATGTTCTTGGGATATAGACTGATTCCTATATTTAATAATGGTAGTAAGGGATTCATTGGTATTTGACTATTAAATAAATTATTCAATAAATTGAAAAGTTTGGACCAGCATTTCCTGATTTGGGGACAGGACCACCATATATGTTTGTAAGTTCCTATTGCAGTACAATTTCTCCAGCAAGTGGGAGAATAGGAATGTTGTCATTTAGAAATAATATATGGAGTTATATGAAATCTATATAGAATCTTTCTGTCTGATTCCCAGAGGGATATTGATCTTGTCAGTTTGAATGGAATATTCATAGCTTCTTTCTATTGATTTAGGTCTATATTTCTTTGTAGTTCCTGTTCCCATTTCTCCATGCATGGTAGTATAGTTAATTTGTTTTTGTGATGGATTAGTTGGTAACATTTGGAGGTAGATTTTTTTCCATAATGTTTGGTTATGTAATTAATTTTATTAGTTGATTTTTTTTGGATGACTTTTCCCTTTATGTATTTTGTGAGGAAGTTGATTATTTGGTGGTACTGTAGCCATTCTGATGAGGGAATATGGTATTTGTTTTGTAGTTCCTGAAATAATATTATATTGCTTTTATTTATTAAATCTGATATATAAATTGTTCCCAATTTATTCCATTCTTTAAGATTTAGATTAGGAATACAGTATTGTAGACTATTTATGTTAGTATATTGTAACATGGCAGTGTTGAGATTAGTTTTTTTTAATAATTTCTTTCCATATTTTGTATGATGTTTCAGTTGCTGTTAAATGGAATTCTGGTACAAAAGGATCAAATATTGCGGCTCCTAGAAGGGAAGGGAAGGGAAGTTTTTGTTTTTACTGATATATTTTTCCATTTCCACCCATATTTTTTGATCTTTTTTTCCCGCCCAATAGGATCTAGTTTGATTTAGAATTGAGGCTATAAAATAGTCCCTAAAATTTAGAAAAGCCACTCGTATTTTTTGTTTTGGTTAGAGATAGATTATTGATTCTAGGTTTCTCTTTCAACCACATAAAATTGTTTATATATTTATTTAAAATTTGGAAAAATGTATTGGGAATATATATGGGTAGAGTCATATCTGTTGTATTCAATTAGATCAACTGGACTTTAAGTTTAGTTCTTGAAGACATTTTTGCTAGTCATCCAGGGGGTTAATATATCTAGATAGGATTTCTAAGCGAAACGTCTTCAAGAACTAAACTTTAAGTCCAGTTGATCTAATTGAATACAACAGATATACCATGACCTGGATGAATGAGAACCTTCACAAGCATATGGGTAGAGTCCTAAATTTACATAACATTTTTTGTTAACAGTATCATTTTTAGCATAGTGACTTTGTTTAACCATGATAGATACTTGTTTGACCATTGGGTTGAATTTTTTTGTGCATCAATAAGTATTGGCTCATAAATTCTCCTTGAATAATGTAGATGAGTGGTTTGTTATTTGAATCCCTAAATATGTTTATTTTTTTCTGTTTCCCAATTGTAGGCGTATTTTGCTTTTAGAAATAATTGGAGTGTTGTTGAAATTTTTATTGGGAGAATGAAGGATTTGCTTTCATTTATTTTATAATAGAAAATGAGACTGAATTCTTGGAGAAGTTTTTGTAAATGTAGTAGAGAAGTTAATGGGTTAGTCAGTATTAAAATAATATCATCTGCATAGAGTCCAATTTTATGCATTTTATCTCCAATTTTGATTTCTTTAATAATTTCATTAGATCTTATTGCTTCTGCAATTGGTTCAATGGCCAGATTAAATATCAAAGGTGATAGTGGGTATCCTTGTCTGGTGCCATTAGAGGCTGTAAATGATTTAGATAGCATATTTGCTATATGAACTCTTGCAGATGGATTAGCTTATAAAATTATAATAGCAGATTTGAGCCAACCTTTGATGTTGTATTTTTCCAGTATTGTATTTAGATAAGACCAATTGATTCGATCAAAGGCCTTTTTGGCATCTAATGTCAATAAGGTTGTTGACATATTTTTTTTGTTAGCCCAATCTATTATATTAATTATTTTCCTTGTATTGTCGCTAGGTTCTCGTCCTTGTACAAAACCCACTTGGTTGGGAGGGATCAGCATTGGTAAGTATGGTTGTAATCTATTGGCAAGTATTTTTGCATACATTTTTAGATCAGTATTTAATAAATAAATGGGTCTGAAATTTGTTGTAGGTTCTTTATCTCGTTTGGGAATTGGGACTATTATGGCTTGAGTCATTTCTGTTGGAAAATATCCTAAATCTATAGCTGTGTTATATACTTTTTGTAGGTAGGGGGTTAATATATCTAGATAGGATTTCTAATACTCATTTGTAAAGCCCTCTTGGCCTGGTGATTTGTTATTGCGAAGGGCATATATTGCTTTATATATTTCAGATTTTTGAATTGGTTGGCTAATATCTTGTAGTTGGGAATCTGTTAATGAGTTAAGATTTATATTTTTTAGAAATGTATCTATGGATTCTTTGTTTGGTTGTTTTGTGTTATGGTCTGTGTTAAGGTTGTATAATTTGGAATATTAGTCTGCGAATAGATTCGCTATATCTTGTGGATTGTATATTTTTTCTTTAGTGTTATCTTGTATGAATGAGATTTTTGTTTTGGATGTACAGTATGATGTTTAAATTTGTTTGCTAAAATTTTATTGGTTTTGGGTCCTTGTGTATAATGATTTAATTTTAATCTACGTATGTATTTCTCAAATTCATTAATATTATGTTGGTGTAAGTCTAATTTTAATTTCTGTAGTTTATCATAGTTTCCTGTACTTGGGAGGTTCTTATGTATCTCTTCTGCAGTTTTGATCTGGTCACAGATTTTTACTCTTTTGGCTGATATTTTTATTTTTTTTTAAATTGATGCTAATCTAATAAAAATAATTCTTATATAGGCTTTATGGGCATTCCAGATTGAAAATTGTGAGACCTGATCTGTATCATTTATTTCAAAATATTCCTTACATTGGGTTTTATATTCCGGGAGACTTAATAAGTAAGGATTGAGTTTCCATAGTAGAATATTAAATGGAGTGTTTTTTTCTCTAATTGTGATATTGACTGGTGCATGGTCAGAATTTGTTCTGATTCCAATTGATGATTTATTTACTTTCTGTAATAACCACTTATCTAATAAAAATCATATCTATTCCAGAAAATGTATTATGAGTCTTAAGAGTATAATGTGAAGTCTTGATCTAGGGGGTGAAGTGATCTCCACGCATCAGAGTTTTTCTAATTTTAAAATATTTCTAAATGTGTAATCTGTATTATTTTTTGTTTCGATGTTGTGTCTGTTGTGTTATCTAGTGTTAAAGTCTCCACAGAATCTAAGATTGGGATATAAATCACTCTTTAATTTAAAATAAATTTAATTTGATTGGAGTTCGGTGCATATAGATTTACTATTGTATAAGGTATGTTATTGATTTTGCATTTTTGAATTACAAATCTTTCTGTTTTATCTATTGTTACTTTGGATTCTTGGATGCTCAATGTGTTTTTAATTATACAGGTACCTCTCTTTTTTATCATTGGTAGAATGATATATTTTAGAATATTGTTTGTGGTGAAATAAGTGAGTATGTTGTTGTGTTAAATGAGTTTCTTGTAAGCAGACTATGTCCGACTTATTTTGAATTATTTATGGTATCTTTTTTGAGGGGAATTTAGTCCCTTTATATTATAGGTTGTAATAGTAATTGTCATTTAAGGGCGTTTTTATTTATTGAATAGTCGAATATTATATTATGTTACTATAAGGAAATTGTGGTTACTTTTGATTGTGATGAATTTCTCATTTCCATATCTAGCAGCAGTACTTCAATATTTTCAATATTAATATCAATAAATAACTTTAAACCAAAAACTAGAAACATAGCATTAAATAGCTGATCCACCATAGTGTGTAGAGTTTAAAATGGCAGTTTTACTTTTTTTAACTTATTCTCAATAATTATAGAGAACAGACGTTTCAAGCAAAATATGTTAGTATTTATTTTGACCTTAAGTCTCTCTTTTGAGCATATTAGAGGAAGGTGAGAGGCGAGAGGTAACAAACATATTTAGTTTTCTTTAAGACACACACAGCATTCCCATTTAGTTATCACTAGGGATGGCTGGTTCGCGGATCCGAACCCGGATCTGCCACGGATTTATCCTGTTCGCGAACGGCGGATTTTTCCGGATTTTCCGCCTTCCGAGCTTCCAAACCGCGGATTTCTCGTATTTTCAAAAATTTTCTAAATTACGAGGATTTCTCGTATTTTCGAAAATTTTCGAAATGACGAGGATTTCTCATAATTTCTAAAATACGTATTTTTGGAAAATTTTCGAAATTACGAGGATTTCTCGTATTTTCGAAATTACGAAGATTTCTCGTATTTTCGAGGATTTTTTTCCATTTTAATGGGTCCGCTCGCGGATTTTAGAATTTTCGAATTTTTTCGAAAATTTGCGGATCCTCGAGTGGACCGGATTTTGCGAAGTTCGGACATCTCTAGTTATCACTGGTAGGACAGTAAAGAAGCTATAGAGAGAAGAGGAGGCGGGGAAGGATAGTATTAGATATAGAGACATAAAATGTTATTTCTACATTTCTATCTGCGACCTCATTTGTAGATTCAAGGCAATCTAAAATACAATATTCAACTTTCATTCCTCTTCCCCTCCCTCCCAAGATTATTATCATTTATATTATTATTTATGATAGAGGAAAAGAAGAAGAGATAAAAAAAATAAAATAAAAGGTAAAGCATAATATAAAGAGATATAGGGGGTTATTCAATAAAAGTTCTTATCGTTTAAAATGGTGCTAATTTTGCCCCAACCAATCAGATGTTAGCTTTCAAATGTTACATAAGTTCTGATTGGTTGGGGCAAAATTAGCACCATTTTAAACAATAAGAACTTTTATTGAATCTCCCTGATATAATATTATTATAACATCTGTATCTGGATCTTGGTTTGCATAATTAAAGAGAACCTCAGAATACGGTATTTCAGTGGTGTGGAACAATATCATGGTTACAACTCAATGTGATTATATATAAAATAAACATTTTCAGTACTTTGGAAAATCCTATTATTAAAATCAAAATCAAAGTGATTCAAAGTGTGTCTTGGTGTGAAAAGGGAATATATACATATAGCTTCTACATTCCTTTTACTTACATATCCATGTGAAGTTTCTCATTCATCCAGGTCATGGTATATCTGTTGTATTCAATTAGATCAACTGGACATTTCAAGTCCAGTTGATCTAATTGAATACAACAGATATACTTACATATCCCTTTCCTTCTTTCTTCCCCTCTACTTCCTTTTTCCTTCCTTTCCCTTAGTTATGAGTGGATGTAAGGAAGGATCAGAGAGTGATTTTAGATTAGAACCTTCAAGGGATCAGTTTATATTTTGGATCTTTGATTAACAGAAAAACATTAAAACTTAGGTCCTTGAGTAGAATGTTTCCCTTGATCAAAGCAGTTTACTTTTGGGTCAACATAGATTCCAATGATGTAAAGTGGTAGGAATAAGGGTCACCAATGAGAGAGGATCTTATAAAAAAAAATTGTGTTTAGTTTAATTTCAGATTTAGCCAGAGTTAGGGTAGGTTTCCCTCTCATTCCCTCTCTTCCTCTCCCCCTCTGAACTGTCTCTGGGTGAGAAGCTGAGATAACAGGGTAAAAAGTTCCAGGTTTTCCAATGGTAGCTTATCTGTCAATTGTTCCACGCTTATATAGTTTGAGTTCACAGGTTGGAAAAAACAATGCAGTGCATTATCTTATGGTTATATCCTCCTCCCCTCCCACCCACCTCCAATCAAAAAGCTGAAAGATATATAGAAGAAGACTTTGGTATTTGTAATCCAACTGAAGAGTATTTTGCTAGATCAGATGGTTTCATAAGGTTTCTGGAGGTTTGTATTCCTTTAAAGGGTAATATTTTAGATTCTGAATCTTTTGTTGGAGAGATTTACAAGTTTCCATTTGGTGTTTATCTTTTTAGGCGAGGAGTTGTGTATTGGAGAGTTGCTCGTTTTCTTCTCCCCTTGTAGCCAAATTCCCCATTATTTGAGGAGAATCACAGCATCATCTTTTTTTAATACAGAATGTTGTGTGTCACCGTATAGTATGTTAAGGCGTAGTGGAAATCTCCAGTTGAATTTCATTTTCCTTTGTCTTAGTATATTTAATACCTCTGAAAATTGTTTCCTATGTTTGGATGGTTGTAGGGGCTAGGTCTGCAAGGAATCGGGGATTTTGAAATTCTTGAAGTAAGGAGTTATCATTTCTCATAGCTCTAACCAACTTGTCCTTTATTTGAAAAAAGTGCAGTCTGAGAATGGTATCTCTGGAAGCGCTTTGAGGTGCTAGTTTAGACTTTGGTAGCCTGTGAATTCGGTCTACTACTAGATCTATCTCGGTAGCCTCAGGTATCAGAAGTTTAAACAGTGCTTGGGTATATTCCATGAGTTGTTCATTTCGAACCATTTCTGGAATTCCACTGATTTTTAGATTATTCCTGCGTGATCTGTTTTCCAGATCCGTTAGTTTATTCTGGAGATTGGTTACTGTACCTGATAGAGTATTGTGTGAGTCCACTAACTCGTTGTAAGATACCACATATTCTCCGAACTTATTTTCAATATGATTTGTCCTTTCTCCTATACTTACAGTGTCGGATTTTAGATCCTTTATTAGTAAGGAGAAGAATCAGAAAAGCCAGAAATCAATGCTTTGTATTGTGATAGAAATAGATCTTTCAGCACTGTGAAGGTAATTGATTGGTTAAAGTTAGGAAAGTTGTTAAAAAAAATCATATGTGTATTGTTCTTTTCCTTGAGTTGTTGACTGGGTTATAAATTGTTTAGGAGGGGGGGTTTCATGTGGCGCAGGCGCCATATTTGCTATGTCCATGCAGTTATCTGAGGTGTTTTCCTCTTTGGTATATGCGAATTGGGCTTAGATCAATTGAGGGTTGTTTTGCAGGTATCTGACTAACCTGTTTTATCTCTTTTTTACCAGGGGATTGCTCTGGTCGCAGCTCTGACTCCATGTCCGATTCAGTTTGGGCCTCCATCTGGTCGGCACAACCTCCTTGCATGGTCTCCAGGTTGGAAGTAGTTGGTAAGTTTTACTGGTTTGTTTTTGTTCTTTTGGGTGCTGTTCTTCTCCATCATGGTCTGGGGTTGAAATCACCTCAGATAGATGTGTTGAAGCTTGTCTGTCTTGATTGTCACATTTTGTTAAGCAGTTTAGGACTGAAGCTCACAAAGCGTGCATCTGCCCGGACTGCCCGGTTCCCTTGCAAGTCACCCCCCCCATATATAGTAAATTAACTTATAAATTAATTTTTATTTCTCTGAGCAAATTTTAGTATTCATACAAGTTTGTTTCCTTATATATAATTTAACTCCTAACGATGATTATAGCCTTCAAAGCCTGAAAGTTGTATAGGGTAGGGTATATTTCAGTGTCATACATCTATTATCTATGTACCATCAAATTGTAATTAAACAATAAACTATTCTGTAAAACAGACTTTTAATGGACCTCCATTCTTTTGTAATTAATAATTTGGCTTGTATATATCATAAATAAACAAAACTTTTTTTGACTGTCCAAGTTAGTATCTAACCCTATATTCAATCGGGACAATTTAGGATTAGCCAACACTTGACAATCCAATATTGTGTTAAAGGTTTCTCCACTTATAAATTGGACTTTCTTTTAGTTTAATTACAGAACAGGAGGTAAAGGAGCTATGTCTTACCTCCCATTCTTCAATTAAATGATCAGGAGCAGGTAGGGAAGTTAGAGCACTTACTTGCAATCGCACTCCTGCGCTGTTCCTCTTACAGGTCCCGATGGACCTTTGAAATTTATTTGCATGACATGCCCAACAGATGTGCAGGAAATTCCCCCGGATATGTAGTATTGTACCTGTTCCCTTACAGTATCTTCAATATTCTTAAAGAATGTTCATAAACCATTTATGTAATAAATCTCGTGTGCTATAGAATCTGTCAAACAATTTTTTATTAACTTCCCAATAAGAAATGCATCTAGATACTTTAAAAGTTGATATAAATACATCCAACCATTGTTCCTCAACGGGTGGAGTAATTTTGACCATTGTGTCAGACACTTACAGTGAGTTGTTTGAATTTTTTCTTACAGAGTAAAAAATTTAGAGATTCATTTTGTTAATTTGGTCAAACAAACTAAGGTCATTAGTTTAAATATCACTTATGTTATTTATTTTCTTTAAATAGCTTCAACTCTCCCACCTCTTGTTGCTACGAGTAGCTGTGGTGTACAGACCGCCATCTACAGCATTGCCCGTCGCATTCCTCTCTGACTTTGAGACTTGGCTTACTTTTTTCCTCTCTACTACTGACTGTTCTGTTCTGATTCTGGGGGACTTTAACTGTCACATTGACAACTCATCCCTCTCTTGGCCCTCTCGCTTCCTACACATAACTTCCTTGTTCGATCTTCAGCAATAGAAGTACTCACACGGATGAACACTTCCTGGATCTAGTGTTCACTAAAAACCTCTCTGTCTCATCTTTTCAATCTAACCCCTTCCCGCTTTCTGATCACCATCTTATCACTTTTCAGGCTCAACACCCTCTTCTTCCTCTTGTGTCTATTCATAATAATAAATCCATAGATCTCCCGGCACTTGCTTCATCCCTGTCATCTAGTCTCTTCTCACTTTTGACAGTTGATGACCCTGACTCGCTTGCTAATTCCAATAACTTTATCCTGACTAACACGATAGACTCTTGCCCCCTTGCATTCCCTCAGGCGAAGAATCTCTAATCCTCGAGCAGGGCTCAACCCGACTTCCCGTTTTATACACATGTGGGCGCGTGCTGCTGAACGTGCGTGGAGAAAGTCCCGTACAAAGTCTGACTTTCTCCATGACAAGTTCATGCTGCAATGTCTCAGCTCTGTGCTCCTGCTAGTAAAACAGAACTATTACCAGAAACTTATAAATAACAACAAATCTAACCCACGTCACACATTTTCCATCTTCAACTCCCTTCTGCGCCCCTCTCCCTCTGCACTCTCCCCAGGGCTTTGCGCATTACTTTCAACATAAAGTGGAGTCCATCCGCATGCAGATCTCTGGTCCTAGGGATGACTATGGATGCATTTTCCTCCCTTTGATATTATTGGATCTTTTGCTCCTGTGACCCATTCAGAATTCTCTCACCTGCTTGTGAAGGTTCTCATTCATCCAGGTCACGGTATATCTGTTGTATTCAATTAGATCAACTGGATTTGAAGTTTAGTTCTTGAAGACGTTTCGCTAGTCATCCGACTGGCTTTCTCAATTCAGAATGACTTGTACAAGAATCTGTGGCAATTACGGTTTGGTTTCTTTATTTTCACATAAATGGCCTCCTTGACACCTCTCTTGAACCAGTCATGTTCCTTCGCCAGTATGTTAACATTACAATCTTCAAAGGTATGTCCTTTATCCTTAAGATGCATGTACACGGCTGAGTCCTGACCCAAGGAATTGGCTCTTCTGTGCTGGGCCATATGTTGATGCAGTTGCTGTTTGGACTTACTACAACAGCTTCAAAAGGATAAAGCCATTGATCGAGCAATGTATCATCGCCTCTACCCTGGTGAGACACATCCATGTATATATGGTCTCCCAAAGATACACAAGGAAGGGGCCCCACTAAGACCTATAGTCAGCAGCATCAACTCTGTGACATACAAGGTGGTGAAATACCTAGCCAACATCTTAGGACCATTGGTGGGAAGTTCTAAGCATCACATCCAGAACTCTCAGGATTTCACCAACAAGATTGAAGATATAGTACTCGGTGCAGAAGAAACTATGGTGTCCTATGATGTGACATCTCTCTTCACCTGTATACCCACCAAGGAGGCTGTTATTATGGTGAGAAAACGGCTAGGCCAAGACAGCACTCTTACCAGCAGAACTGATCTCAACCCAGAACAGGTGTGTTCCTTACTGGACTTGTGCCTGAATACCACCTATTTCAAATACAGGGATAAGTTCTATAAGCAAAAACACGGATGTGCTATGGGATCTCCAGTTTCACCCATTGTGGCCAACCTTTACATGGAGGAAGTGGAAACACAGGCGCTTAATACCTTTAAGGGCATAGGACCCAGCCACTGGTCCATTTATGTGAAAATAAAGAAACCAAGCCTAAATAGAGGTGGCGGGGTTTGACGCCAACTGTCTGCCATGTACAATGCTGTTTTGACACCTTACTCTGGGCGTTCCTATAACACCTCTTAGCCACTATCCAATCACGCCCTTAACACCTGGCTGTGATATGCTAATTGGGATTTTCCAGGGTACATAATTGCCACAGATTCTTGTACAAGTCATTCTGAATTGAGAAAGCCAGTCGGATGACTAGCGAAACGTCTTCAAGAACTACATTTCAAGTCCAGTTGATCTAATTGAATACAACAGATAATTCTCTCACCTGCTTATATCATGTCCGCTCATGACCTGTTCTCTTTTCCCATGCCCTCTTTATTACTGAAGCACTGTATTCATGTGCTTACCCCTATACTCACCCACATATTCAATGTCTCTCTTACATCTGGAATTTTCCCTTCCGTCTTTAATCATGCCCATGTTAATCCCATACTAAAAAATCCCTCACTGGACCCCTCTTGTTTAGCCAATTACCACCCTGTCTCTCTCTTACCGATAGCCTCTAAACTGCTAGAACGATCAGTCTTCTCCCGTATCGCTAACAACCTTCATGCTCATAACCTATTGGATCCTTTGCAATCTGGATTCCGTCCTGCGTATTCCACCAACACACCCCTGTGTAAGGTTATGAATGATCTGCAGGTTGCAAAAGCCAATGGTCACTTTTCTATTCTTATCCTCCTTGACCTCTCCTCTGCTTTCCACACAGTCAATCATTCCCTCCTTATGCAGATACTTCACTCTTTGGACATTCAGAATGAAGTGGCATCCTGTTTGCTATCCTATCTCTCTAACCAAACTTACTCTGTATGTTATACTAGCAATACCTCTTCTCTGGCTCATCTTAGTGTGGGGGTCCTGCAGGGTCTGTTCTTGGACCCTTATTGTTCTCCCTCTACACTATCTCCTTGGGAGAAGTCATTAGCTGTTTTGGCTTCAAATATCATTTATATGCAGACGATACACAAATCTACTTGTCCACCCCTTCACTAACTCCTGACATCCAATCACATGTCTCCAACTGCCTCCTTGCCATCCCCTCCTGGATGTCTCAACGCTGCCTCAAATTACATCTTTCTAAAACTGAACTGATCGTTTTTCCACCTAAACCTGGTCCTGTCCAATCTTTCTGTGAAAACCTGCTGCTTTTTCCTTCACAATATAGCCAATATCCGCAGGTTCCTTTCTCTACTGACCACCACTATGCATATGAATGCTCTCATCCTATCGTGCCTTGACTATTGCCTACTACTTACTGGTCTTCCTGCTTACACTTCTCTCCCCTTCAGTCTTAACTTAACTCTGCCACATGTTGTTTTGCTCTCTAATAAACCGGATCCCAAATCTCCTCTGTACAGGACAACAACCAGGCTCCCCCTTAAACTGCGCATTGTATACAAAATCCTTCTCTAACATTTAACATTAACATTTAAATCCCTTCGCTCTGCTGTGCCTCCTTATATTTCCTCTCTAGTGTCCCCATATGTTCCTGCCCGTACCCTCCGCTCATCGCAGAACCATCTCCTGTACAGACCCCCCACTCGTACTGCTTCCTCTCACCTTAAACCTTTCTCTCTTGTGGCTCCCGTCCTCTGGAATTCTATTCCCCTCTCTCCACGTCAAGAAACCTAAATTAGCAGGTTTAAATCAACCCTTACATCTTACCTATCTGGTAACCAGCACAGTATATGGTATCTATATATCTATATATGATAAATCTACCCTTACATCCTACCTATCCGGTAACCAGCACAGTATATGGTATCTATATATCTATATATGATAAATCTGCAAGCACAAAATGCCAAGTCCCGCATTTAGGGCTGAAATCTCGTTCTACAAAGGGAACTTATATTACCAGCCTGTGTGTGGGTATTTATATATTACCATTTCTTGGT
>JAACNH010004074.1:0-25658 GCA_019447015.1 Hymenochirus boettgeri | reverse complement strand
ACGGGACAGTGCATTGCCTTTGCCTTTGAACAATGTCAGCACAATACATACTGTACAAGGATTGGTTTACATACATATTAGCTTTCTGTGTTAACACATTTTGGATTTTTATTTTCATTTTATAGGTTGATGTTAAAATAAATTACAATAGCATCTTATATGAGTCAAATATAAGTACATTAGAGAGAAAGCAGTATTGCTCCTTATCTTCTTATCTTATCTGTGATGGTTCAGTGTTTAGCTAATTGTAGCATTGGAAAAGCTAATAGTGAAAATGTTTAAATATCTTGCTAACTCACACTACACAAAGTATGAAATTGTTTTGTTCTGACTGGATCTCAGTTTTGTTTTTTAAATCATAAGTGATGTAGCTCGTTCATAGAACTGCGAACCAAGGAACCCTAGGTCATGGCAAATTCTTTTCATTACATCAACATCAAATGCATAGACAGGCTTCTGTAGTATCAACCACTGTGGTGATTCCACATTTATCGCATCAGCAGTGATCGCACTTCCAATACACACTGTTTGACCTGTGCTCTTCTCCTGTAACTGTTGGTTTCAGTTGAGCACTTCCAAACTCCACTTCCAAATCTCCTGCCAAGAAACCCAGATGCTTGAATGGGTAAATCTCAACCAGCAATGTAAACCCCAACAGTTTTATGGAAGAATAAAGCAAGTATCATCAAAGTAAAGTTTAACATGGACGTTTATTTTGAGATTAATATTTTCATTCACTTTTGTAGCAGCTGTGTAAAGCCTTATAGGTCCTTTCATATCTAATTTCTCTTAAAATTACCTTTGTTATTAAGGCAATGGGGTCACACATCTACTAAATGTGGGTCTTAGCATTAGAGATAATATATGTCCATATAGTTGGCTGACTGAGGAAATGTGTTGCATTGTGGTGTAGGAGCTCTATTTAAGTAAAAGTGGATTTATCAAATAAAATGAAAGGCATCCACTGGTAGTAGGAATTGTAGCTCTAAAAGACCAGATGAAAATGAAAACAGTTATGAACTATGATCAAACCCATGTGGATTGGTGGGCAAAGAAGTGACCGCAGGGATAACTGCAATGTGTTTCTATAGAGCTGGATTATCGAACAGAACATTATAAAAGCCTATATGCCATCATTCACCCCATTTTCTACAAATTAAGCAATAATTTATTTAAATTATTATTTTAAAAGGGGCCGATATCAAATAACAATAAAGGAAATTAAAAAATAATTATTTAAAGGAAACTGTGGTCTCTTTACAAGTTTTACAAGTAGGCTTGTAAAGTACAGTTCCTGATCTGTCCTGTATGTCTGGTCTCTGTCACTACCTATGGACACCTTAGGGAAAGACACATTTTTTAGGCTTGTGGCTAGCTTTAAAAATAACTTAGAGTTCAGGGCGGGGCTTATGATGCAGCTGATGATGCTCTATTCCAGCAGTGGGCATGCTCCAACCTTAAACTTGGAGGCAGACCCCAAAATTCTGTTGATGTCACAACTCACAAAACTAGCAAAAAAAACTGCTGAAGTTTGTCTTGCGTGTTCACAGTGGGGATCGGGCGTCCAATTGTACGTGTGTACAGGCTTTAGACTGCACTTCAACTGGTGTGCTAGTAGTGGAGGGTGTCTGCATAAGGAGACAGTAAAACAGAAAAAACGTGCCGCATTTCAAGATGGTACATCCTTAATAAAAGTGGATATCTATGATTAAGAGCCATTGGTGTGCGCCTTCTCTTTATCTACTTTTTTCTAGCATCACGAATGGTCCATTGGCAAAGAGTTCTTGCACCCAGGCCACCAATCTTCTTTCTCCAGCTTCATTCTGCCCAGTGTGACAATTCTGACTAATACCATATACAGCATGATGACCAGAGCCTGCTGATAACATCAATGGTCATTTTCAGAGCAACCATTTGTATAAATTTAGCAGAAAATAAGACACCTTTCCAGCCAAAGCTTCATTCGTTATACCCTTGGCTCTTTTTGTCCCTTTTAATTCCACCGATTGGTTTCATAAACAGGAAACTAAATAGAACAAATCAAACCAGCCATTAGCTAGTATTACTACAGTATAAAGGGATAAAATCACTGTGGTATAAGTCATGTAAAGAATGGAAGGATCATCTATTAAGACAGGTTGGAATCTGTCCTGTAGCGTCTGATTAGTCATTTACTAATTGGTGTTGGGGAGATGCAATATCGCATGCTAATGGGAAAACAAGTGCTAAACAAGTGCTAAACTCACGCTAAGGGTTTGCGCCATGTCGCAATTTTTTTTTACTTTGCGCTTGTTTTCTTTGCTAGAAAATCAACACCTTTTCTATTGTGTCTTTAATGCCACACGAAAGGTCACAACTTACCGCTTGCATTTTTGAAATGTATAACGGTCGCAAAGTGTTTAATACGTTGTGAGTGCAGGTAGGTTGCGATTGTGATCTATTGCATCCACCTTAGAATAACTAAGGAAAACATAACAGTTCACAATGCTTACAAAGAATCTGGTTAAGCAAAATAACCTCACCCTGATCAAAGACAAAGAAACTTACTCTGAACTCCTTTCGCCCTTCGATGGCGGACGAATAGGGGGCAGAGGTTGCCGTTCCTTGCAGTCACAGGAGATTGGGGTGCTCTTGCGAGAGTGTGGGAAACCACCCTAGAATCGTGAGACTCACGAGCTGCTGGGACGGGTGGGATAACTGCATGTGTACAATTTTATGAATGTAAAAAGTTCATTACTATTCCTTATCTAATGTAGATGCAGTGTTACTGAAAAGTATCCATGCAAATAAGAAACGAGTTAGCTATTTATCCCCAGTCCCTTAGTCATAGGTATTGGTCAAAAATAGAGACCCCATGGAACAGCTTCATTTATTTTATTTTTATAATCACTGTTTCTTTATTGTTTTATATCATTATCATGTATTTTATACAAAACATAATATTATTTCAGGCTCATTACCAAGGAGCGTTGGGTACGCAGCACTCTTCTAAGCTCTTAACGTCACGCTAACTGACTTACGATTGGTTTCAATTTGCTAGCTAAGTTTTGTTTGCTTTATCCTTGTATACATTGAATAGATTTAAGTCTTCTCATTAATCTATCGTATTCAGAGTAAAGTTGATGTAGATTGTTCACAGTGGTCAGTGGTTGCACTGATGCCTTGCAGCGCTGAAGTCCTGAGTTCGATTCCACCCTTGGACACATCTGCAAGGAATTTGTATGTTCTCCCATTTGCTGAGTAGGTTTCCTCCGGGCACTCGGTTTCCCCCACAATCATAAAGACATACTGATAGGTGTTGTATGTGTCATATAGTGCTTAGATTGTAAGCTCTTCAGGGCAGGACCTGATGTGAATGTATCATGAATTAATTGTAAAGCGCTACGGAAGATGTTGGCTTTTTTTCTAGTTTGGATTCCAATTCAGCTAATTGTTTAAGGATTTATTTTTCTTTTGTACTGATGCATTTTATACAAAATACCCCTGATGGAGGTTTTATGTGCTAACCTAATTGAGTCTGGTGGATTCCTGGTGTATGTTATATTGGAAATCATTTTCTATTTCTTCTTTAATTTGTTTTTTGTTTGTGTTTGTGATAGGAGGTATGGATTAATCTCCATGGAGAATATGGTTTTGTATTATCTGCTTCTGTTATTCTGCTACTACTGGGGCATGGTCAGAAAGGTTAGTGTTTATACAAGATTTTGTCATGTTCTGTAAGGTCCATTTATCATATTTATAATAGTGTGTTATGGGTTTTTGAGTAATATGAAAAATCTATTCTTATGGGTTCTTACTCTCCACATATCATACAAATCTTTTAACCAAGTGATTGTAGTATATTAGTGCATGTGTAGCATACAAAAATATAAGTATAGTATGTGATACTCTTTTTATTTGCACAAAACAATAGTTTTCTTAATAGATTTCAGAGGTTTCCTCCTCTTCAGATCTTTACATATCTGGAAACTTGCAAACTTTACAAATACAAGAACACATAATGCCATTGGGGTGAGGATAGCAATATAAACAAACAGTAAAAGATAAGAGATGGATATTGGAATGTGAATGGGGATAGAGAATACCAGGCACTGGACAGAGACTACAAACTGGCCCCCTACCTGGAGAATATCAAAAATCCTAAAGAGAGACAAGTCCTGAGTCTCTACAGATGAGTGCCCACAGCCTAGAAACAAATCTGGCCGAAACAGACAGACATAAACAAAGAGAGAACAGACTGTGCCAGCACTGTGACCAGGGAACTTAGAAGATGAGACCCACTTCCTTCTACAACTGCCCCAAAACAAAGCAGTACAGGACCCCATTTCAAGATGCTGTTGGAATTTATGGCAGATTTCAACTGCTTAGATGGAGAGAGAAAACTCTATATCCTGCTGTGAGAGGAAGAAGCCACAGTAAATATTGGGGCACACTATGTAACGGCATGTCACAGACTGAGAGGAACATAAATGAACTTAATGTCCATGGACTACTTGCCCAATTATCCCTTTATCCTTCCCCAATCGAAAAAGACTAAACCAAATATACCCCTTATAGTGCTGTCAATATATTAATTATCCATTGATAACCATTACCCCCTACGTGAACTCTCTATACCCCATACTAACATGTTTTTATTATTTTATTATTTTTTGTTTGCTTTGGCAATGTCAAATAGTAAATTGATCCTGCAATAAAGCTCTTTTTGATTTGTTTGAATAATGGTAAGAGGAGAGAGAGAGTGGTTATAAAAGTGTCTGATAATGATTTAAAAGTCTCAAGTCAATGTTGACTCCAGTCTTGTGTTGAACAGAATTATCATTCTGAGTTCAAAGTTTTTCTTTTTGGGTAGTTTTAAAATTTCCCTTCAAACCCAAGACATTTAAATCTCCAGCTGAAATGGTGACCAACAGTTATCCTCCTCTTGTTGTTTATTGTTTTCTATGAGTTCATTCTTTTTTTTAAAAGCTATGATGTCCCACCAATGTAACGTCCCTTATGACATTAGTAGCTATTCTCTGAATTCTCCATTTGTATCTGCGGTAATATTCTTAGAGTCTCTGTTGTGATCTAAAATTCTGTTAAAGGGCATATAATTTATATTATCTACAACTATAGTTTAACCCACTACTTGCCCCACTATGTAGTTTAAATAAACTTCCTTACATCTCTGCTCCTTTGGTTCTCCAGCTATGCCTTTTCAAAGTCCAGGAAACTGAAGACTCCAAGCTGTCTGTGAGCCATCTGTTCCATGCTGATTCATCCTCATAAGGTCTGACTTGACCACAATATATCTTAAAAAAAATGATCCCTACTTACAGAGCCTTCTCTCTAGCTGCGTTTCCACTGATGTCATCCGGTCTGTGATGGCTGCTCTCAGCCAATACAGACGCGGCTCTGCTTGTAGGCAGAAGGCTGGATCGGATCGCGGCGGGGAGAGAAGGCTGTGTAAGTAGAAATTATGGCAGTGGTTGAGGGTGGGTAGGGGTTACCTACCTTAACCGACAGTTCGTTTTGGGGATTGGACATGCCTTTAAAAATTCCAAAAATCAATATAGCATCATTTTTTAATACTCTTGCTTTGTTTATTGTACTCTTAATCAGTCTTAGTTAATTTTGGTTTGGTGCGTAGAGGTTGAAAATTGAATAGAGAATATAGAATTTGTTGTTAACTTACATAGCAATACTCCATTTTTATCAATTATTTTATCCTGTAGCTGGAATGCCACAGATCTCCGACCAGGACCGCAACACCTCTTTTTTTGTGAATGTAGCCTGAAATAGTTGGGATATTTTTTTGTTTTAAGTAGGAAGCTATTTTGATGTGTTTCGGAGACACACCAGGTCTATCTTAAGCTCTCTCCTTAATGAGTGTCTTTTTTGTGGGGAATTCAGTCCCCTTACAGTATTGTTTGAATAACCATTACTCTTTTTATAAATTGCTTTGAGCTGCAGTCCTAATCGGAGTCCCATAGGCTCCTTCCTTCCTTCTCCCCTCTCCCAAAAACATAAGCAAAGGTACCATGTAAGTTCAGTAAAACTTTGTAACAGATTTTTAACAATAAATGTAGCAATTATAAACAATGAACCAGAAGTTGTTGGGAGTAATATTCTCCCATTTTCCAGGTCTCTTTATTTAAACTGTTGAGGCAACTAGCCATTAAACCTATTGCGTTGTGTGATTTTGTTACTTACTTCAGGTGATCTAATAATACTCCAGTATGTGGTTTAGGTTAGACATTTATCTTTGTATTTTAAGAACCAATATTATAATATAGCATTATTTCTGATATTTTTATCAGTTTCCAGTCATGTGGATTACACCCCCCAAGCCATCACTCTTTTAAAGAAAAAAGTAGAGTAGTACAGTGTTTCAGCTGAATTCCTTGATAAGATGTTCATGCGAAAAGTGTACTAAATCTTAAGGCAGAGTCTTACATTTGCCTATTCCTATTTCAGTTCTTGATAGTAATGATCCATGTAGTGACAGAGGAACTGTAAAATGAGGCTGGGCACATAAATTGGAGGACACCTGGAAGTAGAGATGGAATTGAACCCAGTTTCAAAACGATTTCATGGGATCCACCGGAACTCGGACTTTGCGGATTTCTGATGTTTTATCAATTTTCACAAACCGCGGAATTGTTTTTGCTAATTATCGAAGTTCCAGAATTTCGAATTTACAAAATCAAAAATTTAAAAATTTTCTAGAAGTCTCAAGAAATACTATGCAGAATGCCAAAACAGGAGCCCATGAGACTTGTATTGGGCGGTATTTAAAAAAAAAAGATTTGGGCTATTGATACGTGTTTACAGACCATTTCGCAAGTCCCTGGGCCATTTATAGTAAGTTACCATTGCTATTTTAATCTTCATTTAGGGGTAAATTTTAGATTTTTAAACTTCCATTGACTTCAATGGGTCTGCTTTCAGAATTTTCAGGTTTTTTTTTAAAATCCTCGAATCTGCAAACGGATGGATTTAGTGAGTTTGTCATCTCTACCTGGAAGGAGCTGTGGTGATGTCACAATATCCTTTTCCTTTGTTTAGACTATCAACCTTTCATTTTCCTTTAATCAATTAACTAAGTAAAAATGTTTTTGGTCATTGTTTAGGGATCTATAATTCTTCATCATTAAGTCTATATAAAAAGCTTCCCTGTATATAATTCAGTAGCAGTAAAGCAAATATATCTACAGTAGGTATTACAGTATTTTATCAAAATTGAAAAAGAAATGTTGGATGCACAGTGCTCAATGTTCCATTCCGTCTGTCCTTTATCAAATTTGGGTTGTTTATTATCATAAGCACACCTGCTTTGTTTAAAGCGCCTTAGTCTACTTAAATTGTTATTTTGCCTTCAGCCCTAAGATTATGTGTTCCATATGTAGAGGATGTTTTGGGATTAGGGATAAGTGATATTGAAGTATTAAAACAGTAAGCGTTGGGTTTATAGGCTATATAAATAGTATGAATAGATTAGTTGAAAAAGTGTTTTGAAGGTGTTTTGCAAGACATCCCATTAAAGATTTCAGAAGCTGCAATGTGGGACCATAACCATGATCGTTAGCACATGGTTTTAAATAGAAGGCTGTTCAGGTGTATAATCCCCCAATGCCTATATCATAAACGATAAAAGATACTAAGAGTGAAACAAGAGAAATCAGTTGCAATGTCTTCTATAGCTGGTGCACAGTAACAGAGATGGAAAGTCTTACTTGTAAAACAGTTTAAACTGTGGCGTGATGAAAGCTCTTTTTATTACCTTAAAATCAATCCAATGCTTATCCCTTTAACTGCAGCTGCAATCAAGTTAAGAGTCATTGGTGAGCAAAGGGTCACCTGGAGTGAAGTTGTGAAGGATTCCCCAGATCTTCTTATCCTTTTAACTTAAAGGGCATGCCACCTTAAAACAAAAAATGGTTACTGTTCTACTCCCTAACTGATTTATACGAGTAATCTGTCTCCTCCCCCATGCAGTCAATCAAGTCTACGACAACTGAAATTACAGACAATAATCGATAATGATGGTTTAGATAATGGGTCCAATCCAAATGGCTAAGGTAAATTGACAGGAAGCTTTTCCCTTGCAGTACTCTTGAACCCCTTGTTGCCCCTCCCTCTTCTTCTTCAGTCACTGTAACTAGATCATTTTCTGGTTTCTCTGCTTTCTCCTGCACTGAGCATGTGCCAGCTGCAGATTAGAGGAGGAACTAGTGTTTGTTAACGCAGATTCAGAACCTTCCACCCTCTAATCTAACAGTGATTTCTTCATATCTTGGGCTGTGCAGCACATAGAGAGGGGGTGATGGCTCATTTCAAAAGTAGAAACCTGGTTTTTATTTAAAAAATAACTTGTTTGGAGAACACAGTTAACCTTTAACTCTGATTGCCTATACCAATTTACCATCTTATCTACATGTAGATGTATATTATTGACATTAATGTTTAGTATTTGAAGTTGATTAAAGACATCCATCCATCCAGTTCAACCTCCTTGGAAATACCCAAATTTCCTGCATAACTGTTGATCAGAGGAAGGAAAAAAAAAAACAGAATTATGAAGGGGAAAAAATCCTTCCTGACTCCAAGTGGCAATAGAAAATATCCTGGATCCTTTCTACTTTATGTATCAATACCAGTAACCTGCAACATTCCTTGCTTTCAGAACACATCCAGCTTTTTGAAGCTATCCATGAACTGCCATCACAACTTCCAATGGAAGACAGATCCATAGTTTTACCGTTCTCACAGTGAAAAACCCTTTCCGAACTTGAAGACTAAATTTATTTTCTTCAAGTCTTAAGGGATATTCGCTTGTCAGCTGACAATGTTCTTTTGGTGAACAATGCCCCAGATAGTTTAATGTATGGCCCATTAGTTAATTTATACACAGTAATCATATCCTTTTCTCTAGTGTACATATTTGTAACTTATCCAATCTTATTTAAGCTTCCCTTTATTCATATTCCCTTTGTTATTTTAGTTGCCCTTCTCTGAACCCTTTTCATTTCCAAGATGTCCTTTTTGTATACAGGATTCAAAACTGCACTGCATATTCCAAATGAAGCCTTACCAAAGCTTGTGTAAGAGGAAGAATAACATTTTTCTCCCTTGAATCCATACCTCTCTTTATACAAGACAATACCATGCTGGCTCTATCTGTTTCTGCCTGGCACTGCTTGTTACCTTTAAGTTTGTTATCCACAAAACCCCAAGATCTTTTCCAACAGGGATTCACTTAACACAGAGCCATTCATAGTATAAGCAGCACAAGGCTTTTTAAGTCCAAATGCATCACCTTACATTTATCAACATTGAATCTCATCTGCCACTTAGCAGCCCAATGTGACAATCTATCTAGACCCCCCTGCAACGATTGCACATCCTCTCAAGTTTTTAATGGTCGACAGAATTGTGTTGTCAGCAAACACAGAAACCTTGCTGACAATACCCACTTCCAAATCATTAATAAATAGATTAAATAGAAGCTGCCCCAACACAGAACCCTGTGGCACCCCACTTAGCACTTTAGGCCATAATGATGAAGCCCCATTAACAAATACCCTCTGCATCCTAATTATTAACCAATTTTCTATCCATGTACAAATGTGCCAACCCAACTTACATAATACTTATGTAAATACTTCCCTGTTCTGTATCTAAGTGATCAGCCATAAAAAATACTTCTTTACAGTGGTTCCCAGGGTCCTGGTTCTTGTAAAAGCAATTTAATTATATTACATAATGTGCTATATATAAAACTGCAGAGGTTTCTGTTTTGTTTATCTATTTAATTCTTCACTGATATTCAATATTAAAATAACTTGGAAGATATCTTACTAGCCTAAAACATTTATTTGACTAATATTTAAACCTTTTGCCATTTACCATATCATGTCTAATCCCACATTCTAATAACAGGTTCCATATACTGCATACTGTATGTTCTGTATAATTATAGAATCAATACAATAGAAAGTATATAACAAACAGTTGCTCCCCACAGTTCTTCTAAGTAATCTGTTATCATTCCGTCACATGCTTGGTCATGCACATAATTGCTAAGCAGTCACAGAGGAACAGTTTTTTGGCTATTACAGTATAGAGAAGACTTATCTTGGAATACCATTTCACAGACGCTCAGTAGAAATGAAACAGTATGGTTTTGCAACAATATATATTGTAGATTTTGTAACCCTAAAATGTGGACAAAGTTCAAAATAATCCATCATGATGTCTATCCATTGGCAAGACATGCAAAGCAAAAAAAAATAAATAAATAATGGACCCTAAATCAGTTCACTGCAAATATCAATCGGAATCTACAAGTCTATAGAATACTTCGCAAAAAGGATGCAGTAGTTAGAGGCCCATTGATTTCGTATATAACATATGAACATAACTTTCCCTTTCCTCTTACATTAGAAGTGTATAACAAATACCTTCCTTCTTTGTAAAAACCAAGGAAAATGAAAAAGGAAAAAGAAAATAAATTTAAAGGAACAGTATAGTGATTGTTTAAAGCCCCCTACTTAAAACTAAAATATTCTACCCTTCCTACCCTTCTGTGTGTGCTGAGTAAGCCCTATCCTGCGTGACAATGGGAGATGGAAGGTAGGTCTAGTCGACAGCTGTTTGGGGAAACAGTCATGGCTGACATTACTGCCTCTCCCATTTTACTACTTGATAGTACCCAGGATGAGGAACTAAACCCAGTGGTGTTTGTATTAAAACACTTTGAACACTGGATGTGCACTGCATACAGAGATAGGAATACTCAATGCTTCCCCTTGAGAATTATAGTTTTTAGGCTTCTTCGCTATACTGTTCCTTTAAAACATATTCCCCCTATGCTGCCAAAGCTCTTTAACAGGCTATGAATAAGGAAACACTTTTATTCTAAGAAAGTTGTTTCACAGTTTCCAGTAAAAGGCTATTTTCAGTTTTCTGCTCCACATACTATGTTGAGTGTAATAAAATAAAACAAGAAAACTATCAATTAATTATCCACTAAACAGTCAAAAGATGCACATAAACAGAGATATATGCATACCATTAAGTGGAAGCGTAACACTTGCTTTAATGAAGGCATCTAGGATAGAGCAATTAAATTGGGTATTAGATATTTTAAGACAACATCTTGATGGAACTCTGGAACACCATGCTTTCTAGGAAATACACATACAGTATTTATAGTTGTAGTATCAATGGATCAATATTAATTGGTTATTAAAAGTAAGTCGGATTAAATTCCAATTATGTCTACCAATAAGCTACTGACCAACACACTATATAATGATGGGAAAGTGTGTTATCTTAGGTCTGTAGCCATTTATGGACAGCATCAAGAAAATTTTAAAATTGGTTATCGGAACCCTGACAACTGTAATTAGATATTTAGTATAAAAGAAGATGAGATTGCGGGCTGAATACTTTTATTTTTCATAGTGTAATCACAACCCAATAAATGTTGAATACAGGATGACTTTTGCTATTAACGAGAAAAGAACTATGTAAATCCGTAAACTCCAGTTATTGCTGAATGAAATGATTGTGTTTTACTTTAACCATATGTATGGTATGGGGGTTAAAATGTAAATATAAAATGTAATGGGTTTGCGTGTGTTGAACTCCATTTTTCCAATTTTCACTTAACGGAACCTGATGTTTAAAAAGAACCACAAAAGAAAATGCAATAAAGAGGAACATGTAAGGTAAGTATTACATCAGGATGAATGTATTTTAAGGTACAGTTACATGCAGGGGTGCCCAACCTACCTGATCTCCTAACTTAAGTTAGTTACTGGTCCACTCCGTGACATTCCATGCCAAACCAATCACTGTGCGACCAGCATAACATACTGGAGCTCACAGACCTTATCCATGATCCATTTTAAGTAACCAATGTTGCAACAACATTAAGACAAATTTTCCGTTCATTAAATGTAGCAAGCATGCGATTCAGTGTAAGGTTCAATATTGTACCTTCATGCTAGACAAAAGCAATAATATGAATGGCTAATACTGGCTGTTTTTTTGACACCTCCTGGTATTGGCCCCAATAATGGTCGAAAATAGACAGTTGAAAATTAGCAAGCAGTGTAAAACAATTCAGGTACTAGCAGTATTATTTTCGGGGGATAAAGGCGCACTATCAGAGGTTAACAATCTTTATTTCTTCCTGTGAATCCATTCCGCATTTGCTATTCTATGTCTAACATTATGTTTTAAAGGGGAACTGTGGTCTCAAACAAGTTGAGTTTAAATGAAAGGCCAGTTTCCTACCTTTAAAATGAGTCATCAACCACCTCTCTACGTGTCCACAGCCCAGATATAAAGAAATGACTGACCAGAAAGTTAATGGGTGGGAGGCTGACATGTGACATTCCTAAGGCTTTTCCTGCACAGTGCCGCGCGGTGAGCACAGCCTCAGACTCCCTCAGTGGTGAGGGGAGACAGAAGTCCCTCCTCCTCTCTGCTGTCTGAAGGACCTGAAGCTGCAGAGAAGGTAAGGGAATCTACAGCCCTCTCTCCTCACTTTGTGAAAACAGCCTTTTCAGGCAGAGTTCTCACTCAGAAGTTTTCAGGGGGGGGGTGTCAGAGTGTGCCCACAGCACCTGTGAGCGGGTGGGGCTTAGGCACAGGGCAGATTGACTGACGTTTCAGAGCAGGAAGAGGTAGTGCAGGGGACTGGTGATGCTGCTGCCATACACACACAAAAATGTAAATATCTTTAAAACTATGCAAAATAAACAAAATGGAAATAAAGTGCAAAAACTCTAGGAGAGCAATTCCTATCAACAAGTTTTTGGACCACAGTTCTTCTTAATGATTCTTATTATTATATTCTATATGCGGAGCAAGATTAAGGGCGCGTCCACTTGCGCAATCTGGAACACTTCTGATTCACATTCCAACGCAATGCAATTGGAGTGTTCCCACTATGTGCGGCGAGCTCCGATCCATTATCGGAATGCATGCGTGAGCAACTTTATTGCGTATTACATGGATTCCAATAACACAGATGGGTAGAGGATTCAGTGTACATAGCATACCACTCACAGCAGCACATTGCAAAAATCCTGCGTGCGCGCTTGCGTGTGCTTGGGACCTAGTGTTGGCCATATTTTGGGTAGTATACAGCTGGGCATTTTAATCTAGAAAAACTTATTCCAGAAAGTCACGTTTGACCTGTTTTTTTACAAAAGTAAAAACTGATTTTCAATCTGTTACACCAGTCTGTTTATTCTTGGAAAAAACAGATGCTCGTGTTTCACTTTCGCCATAGGTTAGGGGGATAACCTTTTCTATTGGAACCTTAATTTAATGAAACTAGCTCAATGGTAAAGCGTTACTTCCCTGTGTGTTCCATTTATTACCACGGCATAGAAATACTCCCCTAGAGAAAATCTTTGAGTTCCCATCTGCCTTTTATCAATAAAAGCAGAAATATGTTTCACCTGAAGCATTACATTTTCCATCTTTCTTATTTATTTACATATGGCTGCATTTATCTTTTTTGTTGGACTGCCAATATCCATCTAAGAGCATTTGCTGTAGCAGACCCCTCAGCTAAGTGTACTTTGCTGTAGTTTTTAGCGGACATTGTTCAAGTGTTCATGAAGGGAAGCGTAATTAGATAATCAAAGTTCCCATCGTAAACACTGTTACATATAAATAAACATGTTATCATTTTGAAGTGCTAATAATTTGCATTTGCTTTCTGCACGCTAAAACAGTGTTCCCCTTTGGGGATTGTGAATTCAATAATCTTTTCAAGAGCTGATAATAAAACAGCATCTACGGTGGTTTCTTAGTTCGTTCCTCAATTGCAAAGAAAGAGAAGTGTATGTTTGCTAAACACATTGACTTGGAATAGAGATACAAATACATAAACAATAAATCCTACATGCAGGATTTATACAGGTGATACATACAGTGCTAGGCCTTAGAACATGAAGAATGGCATCTGAATATAGGTTGGTGGGTAAGATAATATTATGTCATTCCAAGGTTCTATAGGGCTAGGTCCCACTTCTGTGATTTGGATCGCGTTTCCTAATACCATTGCCAATGCAATGCAATTGGAGCGGTCCCATTACGCGCACTGTAATAGTGCTCCGTTACGTCATTGAAACACATGATGTGCAATATTTACACATGTATGGCATGGGTTCCAATATATAGATATGTATTGGAGTGCAACGCACATTGCAGAAATCCTGAATACATGTGTGTAAGTGGGACCTAGCCCTGAAAGAGAACTTCTTAAAGGACATGTCCATACTAAAATTACATTGTGTACAACTATAATATTCAGGGTCTAGTCAAAAACGGAACAGTGGCCAGAATCGGAATGAAAAATTAACACTGCCCACCTATGATAAATTGCAAAATTGCACCACTTCTAAAATGTGCTTAGGAGTTGAGAAATGAATATCTACGCACTGAGAATTCTGTTCTAGCTCCCGGAACGGGGGTCTGCCCCCTATGGACTCTGTTCTAGCTCCCGGAACAGGGGTCTGCCCCCTATGGACTCTGTTCTGGCAGCTGGAATGGGGGTCTGCCCCCTATGGACTCTGTTTTGGCAGCTGGAACGGGGGTCTGCACCTAGACTCTGTTAGCTCCCGGAACAGGGTCTGCCCCCTATGGACTCTGTTCTGGCAGCTGGAACGGGGGTCTCCACCCTATGGACTCTGTTCTAGCTCCCGGAACAGGGGTCTGCATCCTATGGACTCTGTTCTGGCAGCTGGAACGGGGGTCTGCACCTATGAACTCTGGTTCTAGCTCCCGGAACGCGGGTCTGCCCCCTATGGACTCTGTTCTGGCCGCTGGACGGGGGTCTGCCCCCTATGTACTCTGTTCTAGCTCCCGGACAGGGTCTGCCCCTATGAACTCTGTTCTGGCAGCTCGTTCCAGCTGCCAGAACAGAGTCCATAGGGGGCAGACCCCTGTTCCAGCTGCCAGAACAGAGTTCATAGGGGGCAGACCCCTGTTCCGGGAGCTAGAACAGAGTACATAGGGGGCAGACCCCCGTTCCAGCTGCCAGAACAGAGTCCATAGGGGGCAGACTGACATCTGTTCTGGCAGCTGGAACGAGGGTCTGCACCCTATGGACTCTGTTCTAGCTCCCGGAACGGGGTCTGCCCCCTATAGACTCTGTTCTAGCAGCTGGAACGGGGGTCTGCACCCTATGGACTCTGTTCTAGCTCCCGAACAGGGGTCTGCACCCTATGGACTCTGTTCTGGCAGCTGGAATGGGGGTCTGCACCCATGGACTCTGTTCAAGCTCCCAAAATGCGGTCTGCCCCCTATGGACTCTGTTCTGGCAGCTGGAATGGGGGTCTGCACCCTATGGACTCTGTTTATCTCCTCCGGAACACGGGTCTGCCCCCTATGGACTCTGTTCTGGCAGCTGGAACGGGGACTGCACCCTATGGACTCTGTTCTAGCTCCCGGAATGGGGGTCTGCACCCTATGGACTCTGTTCTGGCAGCTGGAATGGGGGTCTGCACCCTATGGACTCTGTTCTATCTCCCGGAACGCGGGTCTGCCCCCTATGGACTCTGTTCTGGCAGCTGGAACAGGGGTCTGCACCCTAAGGACTCTGTACTGGCAGCTGGAATGGGGGTCTGCACCCTATGGACTCTGTTCTAGCTCCCGGAACGGGGGTCTGCTCCCATTGGACTCAGTTTTTGCTGCCGGAACAGGAGTCTGCACCCTATGGACTCTGTTCTGGGACCCTGGAATGTGGGCTGCACACTTTTTGGGCTCTATTCCGGCTGCTGGAAAAGGGGTCTACAGAACGAGGGTTTGTACTCTTGGAATGCTTTTTAGCAGCAGAAATAGTTTCTGCACCAATGGGACTCTGTTCTGGCTGTGGGAACAAGGGTCTACACCAATGGGACTCTGTTCTTGCTGCGGGAACAAGGGTCTACACCAATGGGACTCTGTTCTGGCTGCCAAAATGGGGGTCTGTGCCCTTGGGACTTGTTTTTGGCTACCTGAATGCTGATCTGCACTCATATTTGTCTACACCCTAAGGACTCTGTTAAAGCTTCCAGAATGGGAGTCTGCACTCTGGACTCTGTTCTGGTTTCCAATCGCGAAAATTAGCTAACAATTTTCAAAATTTTAATTCTTTCATTTTTAAAAAATTTGAAAACAGGAAGCGCAGTAAGTTTTCTGGTAGTGGTCAATGTTTCGTAAAGATTTTGTGTTCACCAGGCCATTTCCCAGGATTCCTGAGCCATTTACAGTAATTAGCCATTTTTTCAAAAAATTATTATTATTATTGTGGATTTATATAGCGCCAACATCTTCCGTAGCACTTTACAATTACATGGATACATTCACCACCAGGCCCTGCCCCGAAGACTTACAATCTAAGCACATTTATTTGACACATACAACCTATCAGTATGTCTTTATGATTGTGGGGAAACCAGGAGCCCAGATGAAACCCACGCAAGCACGGGGAAAACAAACAAACTCCTTGCTGATGTGTCTAAGGGTGGAATAGAACTCAGGAAGGCATCGGTTAGTTGGAACTTTCAGGTTTTTTAACCCCCATTGACTTCAATGGGTCCATTTGGAAATTTTCAGATTTTTTTCCAAAATCTGTGAATCTGCAAGCAGAATGTCAGTGATTTGGCCATCTCTATTTAAAATAATTTGTAGTTATTCTAGGGAGGAAAAACTGTGATGTAAGGGAAAGCCATTAAAGATATTTTTTTTTAGACTTTTAATTATTTTAAAAACTTTTATTTTTCTGGATTCATGTTTTGTTTAGTTTTTTTTACTAAAGCCAAACATAAAATTGTATTGTGGGATTTTATCATTATCTTGTTACCCACATTTCTTTGTATAAGCTTAAAGGACAACTATACTGGTGAAACACACACATGGTCAGCAAAGAGTTGATAGGTATACAATAAAACCCACCCACTCCTGTGTTCCTGCGTTATGTCAGAAAGAAGATTCTAATGTCCAAACTCCATTCCCCAGATCATAATCCCGCCTTTCCTTCTCTTGTCAGTGACGAAAATAAGAACCTGCCATTTGATTGGTCAGGAAGCATGCAGCTTTACTGAACTCTGTCATCCTTTCTTATCTACAACATGCTAATAGTGTGATTTACTTTCTGCCCAGAGCTTCCTGGACTGCAATAGGAATTCTCTACATTCTACATTTATTTTTTTTTATTTAAAAAGGGCAGAGGGAAGGTTGGGGAACTAAGCACAACATACTTATTTCCCATTTTATGAGTATAATTGTCCTTTAAGCTAAGATTGTTCACTGGTTTACTGATTTATAGCACTTCATTTATAATCCCAGTAAATCGGATATAAGGTTAAGTGCAAATGACGTTTAATAAATGTTCAGCCAAAATGTTCAGACAGTTATTTATTGGTCACAGATCATATCACTAATTTAAAGTATGAATTTCTGTATGTGGTATCTCCAGCTGAGATATTTTCCAGTGACAGTAATAACCATATTCTCCGAATTATTATTTTTTGTTGTTGTTTTCTTTTTGGAAACCCACAAGAAAGAAATATTCATTAACCATATCCACGTACAATAAACACATTACAAGCTAACGGGCAAATAAGTTTAACTTTACTCTACTTTAACCAATGTACTGTAACCAGTTAGCAAGGGTTTTGCACTGCCTGAAACATGTCGAGTCATTTTTTTTTTACTTAGCACAGCGTAAATGATTAAATACATTCTGTGACGGTTTTTGCTCTAGTTTTTTTAGCATCTCCCTGTTAGTGAAGGATCTGCACTTAATTTCCATTTTAATCTGTTGCTAACCCATTTACCAAGACAGTTTTCTTAAAGCACAACAATATCAAAAAAAAAACATCACCCCCATTACAGGTCCACACTTCCAGCAGCTGAAATGGCTTACTCACATTACAACCTTGCTGCCCTCCCTTAGATAGCACACAGCAAATGAGTGATAAAAGCTCACCTCCTAGATGGCCCAGGGCTATGATTAACATAACACTTGTCATTGGCTGGTGGTAATGTCTGTTACAACCTCTCTACTCCTTCTCTGCCAGTCAAACAAACTTGAAATGTCCTGTTGCTAGGATACAGCCTAGATAATCAAGCTGATCAAGGGTGGGTGGAGGAGTGTTTTCTCCCATGCTAGCTTTGAATAACAGTTAGAGGCAAACAGAATTGTTACACCCCCTTCATAGCATAGCTAACTGGAGGCAGAGAGAGGCTCGAAATCAGAAAAAAAAAAACTATGGGGAGGGCTGCATAACTTAACTCTTTTTAACCGCAATTATAAAAAATGCATTGAGGCAATAGGCAATACAGTTTCTCCTATACAAGGCACCCATTATCGATTTTTTCTAGGGGACTTTTAAATACCAGTGCTATTGGCTGGCATCATATTAAAAGATGATTCCTAAATAAAGAAGACAGAAAACTCCGGGATCAAGATAAGAAGAAGAAGAATGGGGCAATAAGATAATGAGGTGGGAAATAATGTGGCAGTGATGAAGAAAGAAGAAAGAAGGACAGCGGAGACCTAGAAAGGACTGCTGCTGGTCTTGGTTTAGAGCTGCGGGACCCTTAGCCCCAAATGGCTCTTTCAAGGGTCCTGGTGGTTGGGGGAAATTACCCTGCTAATCGCAAATGACCTCTGCATGGGAAAGCACTAGGCCATGCCCCCCACCCCTGCCCATGGACCGTCCACACCCACCTCGTTTGCACGGTACAGAGCAAACACTACCCATTGCGTGCAGGGCCCACCCCTCCACCTCTACCAAGTCCCCTCCTCCTGGTGACACCCACTATGCAGCAGTTCAGGTTTGGTTTCATTGCAGCACTATGTCACTGGACATCACTGCTTAAAGGGCATGTCCACCACCAAAAATATAATTTAACCCACTACTGACCCTACTGTGAGTGCTAAAAAATCCTTACCTTACATCCCAGCTCCAAATGGCTGCCCTGCAATGTCTTGTAAACTGCAAAAAAGTGAAGACCAGGAGCCTGTATGTGTCCAAAAATATTCTGCCTCTCCTTCCGGAGAAGTTGGCATCCACTGTAAAGCCCTCGCCCGCTCCCTCCTCTCTCTCCCATTTTTCATCACCCTTGCCTTAACCCCCAAACCATTTTCTGTAGTGTAGCTCCCTATCCCACCCCAACCGTTAAGTTTATATGTAAAAATAATCGTTCATAACATTACTTACTTGCCTTCATTCCCCCATCATTCTGTAATTCTTGCAGCCGTGTCCGTGATTGGCTGCGAGGCAGAACCCCTGCTTGCACTCCCAGCAAGCAGAGGGCCGAGTTTACAGCGCTGGGGGAAAGTAGCAAAGTAAGTAATATTAGGAGCGATTTTGTTTGCATATAACCTTGCATTTGGGGTGGGGATAGGGGGAACTACACAATAGAAAAAACGTTCTGGGGGGTGGACATGCCCTTTAACAAAACGTTTTCACCTGTTTAAAAATTGGAGTTAACTTCATTAACTTTGCAACATTGTTGCAGCGATTGTCCAGCAGTATTTTTGCAGAGGTAAAACAAGGTTGCCTTAATAAATATGGTTTTGTTTGGAGTTCCAGCTTCAATAGTTTAAGTTTCACTTTAATGATTGGTGAACCCATAACAGAGTCATAACAGGGATGGTAGTGTGCTCTAAAAGCCTAATGTTAACAGTGAAGTAACTGGATGTAGCAAAACCAAATAAATCAGGGGCCTGAAAACACTCCTGCAGTTAAGCTTTCCTAATGATTTTTATTGTTCATATCACAGATTCACGATTTTCCCCCAAAAATTTTAAAATCCAGAGATGGACCTGTGATGAAGTCATTGGAAGTTAAAAAACAAAAGTTCTGCCTAAAATTAAGGTAAAATAGCAATGTTAAACTTCTGTAAATGGCTAAAAAAAAAACATTGTCCAGTAGTGGAAAAATTATGCGCTTCCAGTTCTGGCTTTCCACATAGTATTTTTGAGATTTCTAGAAATTTCTAAAAATTCAGATTTTTAAATTTGAAAACTCTCAAACGTTCAAGAATTATTAAAAATTGTTCCACGGATCGCAAAAATCCACTTCAGAACTGGGTTCTGGTTCCTGTCTATCTGTAATTACAAAACTTTCCTCAGCACACCTCAGTAATTTATTCAACATCTTACTATTAATAAAATATTTTTAACTTTACAAGCCCTTGTGTTTTAGCCAATATCCAAAAATGTCCATGTCCTTCTTTTTCTCCTAGATCAGTGATGCAAAACTTGCATCCCTCTAGATGTTGAAAAGTTTCCACTCTGTAGAGATGCAAGTTTGATATTCCTGTTTTAGATCCTCCTGCACAAAATGGACACTCTTTCTGGCAATCCAAGAGCCTAAAGCTGAGAAATAAATGTCTTGCAGGAAGTTTGCTTATAATTAGGATAGTAAGTACTATTGAAAAGGGAAGAAATAGTTTTGCTGTGGTTTATTATATATATATATAATTGCAGCTTGATTAAAAAAAAAATATGAAACTTGTTTTCAGTAGATTTATTTGCCTTTTAAGTATGAGTGAAATGTGGGTGTGCATCTCATCAGTAATTATAGCATATAAATATGAAAATATGAAAAGGAACCACTGTAGAACTAGTAAAGATTAAAATTCATTAATTAAGTGGAACATCTTTTTTAACAAAGTCCCTCCTAGCCCCTGCTGTTAGTGAATTCTAAACCAGACTTCTTTCTCCTGAGGATGTAGAACATCTGTTATTTTGGAATGAAGATGACAAAGAAAAAAAAAAGATCCAAATGCTCTAACCGACAATACAACAGTAAAATCAAATTGACAGCAGTCTATGAAAAAAACCAACACTTCCCTATGCCAATAAAAAGAGTAACAAGTTTATTTATTTTTTTTTAAAGGGGCTAAACTACAAGGGGAGCAGCCCTTGCAACCACAAGGGGGCTCTTATTTCTTAACCTTTTATTACAGATATTGTCACCCCTTGCACGGCTAGCATCGTTGAGATATGAAGGAGAAAAAAAACCATTCAAGTTGAGCTGGAGGGAGTTTTTGAATTTTACATAATGGATATTCATTGTGTCATATGCATTATATGTTGTGTTATATAAACATAATACCAATTATTTGGGACAGTTAATATTATACACGCAATGGGGTAAAATGGCGTTTCCCCAATGTAATATTGGGTTAGCGTGGGTTTAACAATTTTTCAGGACCTGCCCATTTTGTATTATTGGAAAAGGCACCCGATGTAAAATCCCTTTAGTATTAGTTTGTGTGCTATGTTTCAGAGCAAAAATTAACGCCTTTTAGTTGGGGTTACGTTACTGACGTTCCTTGACTTCCGGGTTCCCATGATGCAGTAAATCTGGTTAATTGACTACTGCATCGCGGGAACCAGGAGGCAAGAGGACCACAGTTTAGTATTATATCTCCCCCTATTTTTATTTCCCTCTTATTCTTTTGTACACTGCCGCAGTCGACTTATTGTGGGGGATGGGAAGTCTGCTGGTCAATTTAGGTTTGGCCTTTTTGTGAGACTGTATTTTCTAATGCTTTTAAATGTGCCTTTTTTTGAATACATTGTTGTTATGTTTCCCAATTCTATAATTGTACTATAATTGTGTGCCTAGTCTTTTTTTGGTCTTTGGTTCTACAATAGTTCATTAGTAGAGGTGTAATGTGGGTTCGAATAGAACCCGTTCGAAAGTCCCATGAAACTTTCGGAAATCTCGGATTTCACGGAACTCAGATTTTTAAAAATTTTAGATTTTTATGAAAATCGAAAGTAGACGATTATCGAAAATCTAATTTTCTGAAAATTCGAAAGAAAACGAATCTTAATTCAATTCGAAATCAAGTCGAACATCTATCTTAGAGTCAAGTCCTACCCATTAGACCAGCCCTGCCCTGGTAAGTATAATTTATGTATGTAATTTTATTATTGCAAGCCACTTGCAAGCCACTTAAATACATTTATCAAACAGGGGATAAGTGCAAGCAATTATACAGATAAAAAAAATAAATTAATTAAAGTGTCATACATTGGTTAAGAATACATATATTTAAATTATAAATAAATTGATATGTGTGGCTGAGAGCCTAGTACATTAGGAATGAGATCCCTGCCCGAAGAGCTTACAATCTAAGTAGGTGGGACAACATAAAGATACTATTGGGGGATGGCTAACAATCATTTATTGTGCTGGTTCTCAGAAAGGTAGGAATAAAATTTTAGATATGAATGTTATATGGATGTCACCTGGTGAAGCAAGAGAGGGGAGAGTCCAAGCTAGCTACAGCAAAGCAGCAAGAGAGATTGTACATGGGAGGGGGGTGTCTCCGTGATTTTCGTTATCTATGCCCCATGTTTTGATATTTAATTGACATATAAAGTTCTTTTGAAAGAATAAAATAAGCTTAATATTACAGATTCATTGTATACTTATAAGTAGAGATGGGCAAATGTTCAGTACCAAACGAACCGACTTTGAGGGTTACATTGAGGGTTATTTCTGAAATGCTACATTTTGGGGATATCGCCCCAAAACGCCGCATTTGAGGGTTATTGCCCAAACGGTTCTTTCGAGGGTTATCAAATTTTTCATAATTTGAAAATATGTCCACAAGTTCGGAAAATCCGAACTATGAACTTTGGGAGGTTCTAAAGAATCCGAGGTTATCCGAACGATTAATGTTCTCTACTAATTAGCACAAGAAAAGAAATATACTGATTAAGACCCATCCTGTACCCAATAAAGCTTCTAAATATAAAAATATATAGGAATGCCCAAATTGGATCAAACTGCTCTATGACCCCCTGCTCTCTAGGAAACAACCACTTATAACAAGGAAAAAATAGAATAAATAGATTATAGAGCAATAAAAAATACCAAATTAGCCCAAACAAAAATATATTATCAATTAAGAACAATCAAAAATTAAAACTATCATAAAAAATTGTTATTTTAATTTTCCTAATCTAGCCAGTATACTCAATCAAAATATTCAATTCATCAATCCCTAATAAAAATCCTCTCTCTACCATATCCCAAGTTCCTTACTCTTGGGATTATCTAATACTGAAATTCCTGTTAAATCAATAATGAATAAATACCATCCCCAAAAAATGTATTATAAATAACATATCTATAATACTATTATAAGTGAAAAAACGTGCTCGTGCATAGTTAGTCCTTTCAAATTTTTATGGTAATACCCATTAGATTAGTATAAGTAATTTAATATCCCAATATGCTATTGACAATCCATATTGGGATATTAATATACTATACTAAAGTCGTTAAAATACTTTGTGTCAGACCAACAGACATTTAGCAGCTATAGTGGATTCTTTTATCCAGATTTCTAATAGGTATTTATCTAATTTGAAAGGATAAAATGATACTTTTCCCTGATAAACTAGAAAAACGAGAGATAATAATTCACAGTTTACAGCTTTTGATAATTAACCACTTGGAGAATTAGTAAACAGCCTATCAGTGGGTGAATAGAAAGACTCAGATTGATGCCGTGTTCTAAATGATGCTTAAGGTCCATACACATGTCTGCTACTTTGACAACGAGCAATCCCCGAGCAAAGGGCAGACACGCACAAGCGTCCGTTTCGGACAATATTCGAACGTGGGTATGTGTACGCCATATGTGCAGCCAAAACAGATGTTTAGACTTTACAACCGCAATAAGGGGTATTAGTCAATCTAAATGGTAAAAATTACCATTAACAGAAACATTGAGGAGGGGGCAGTCTTATTTCAGTTTGATATTTGAGTTGAATTCTCATTTAATTGTCTACATAATTGAAAAAAGCCCTCCCTTGTCTTCTCTCTACATTAATTCATAACATCAGCAGTTCTCCAAGGGCAGAGGATTCATTTTTAATAGGGAGTTTAAAGTTAGAGACTTATCAAACAAAACTGAATCTGACTGACACCTATAGAAAGGTAGTAGTAAGACAGAGGTCCTGTGTACAACACTTTTACTCTGTGTGTGTATTTAAAGTTCATAATGAAATGGTTACGAGAGTGGGATCCTGGTCCTATACAAGCCTGAATCCGACACGAAACTCCTCTGTTCCAAATCCGAATGATCTGTCCGATTTCGGCACTTAGGAGCGCATTTGTGACAATTTTCAAAGTACGGAGCTATTTGATAATTTCAAATTATCAAATGTTCGAAATCCTTGAAAATAAGATCGGAAACTTGAAAATGGTCTCTGATCGTATTTTCGAGAATTTTTGAACGTTCAAGCTATATTATCAAAAATAGCTCCATACATTCAAACATTATAGAAAATTTGTTCTGGTTTCGATTTTTGGATCTTGGGGATTTTCCCGAGATCCAAGAATCCAAAAAATGGAACAAACTAGTGGGTTTTGGCCATCTCTGGTGGTTACTTAAAGGGCATCTATAGTGGGAAAATGAACTTTTTTTTCTTTCTTTCCATGTGTTCTATAATTCCCCAACCACCACACCCCGAGTGTCATCACTTTGTTCAGATTCCCTCTCTGTACTGAGTTACACCAGTTAGAAGAATACGTGATTGCTTCCTCTACTGCTACTTGGACTGTCAATCAAATCCCTTGACGTGATCCCCCCTCCCTGCTCTGTAATAAACATAGAGATAAGAGCATTAGCAGGGGGAGAGAGGTAGCTTTCATGGTAGATATATGGCTGCACTGGACCCCCCTTCTTAATAGCTTTCACTGACTGATATGGGTCACAAGTGAGAGATTGTAAACTAGTACAGTTTACAATCTTCTTCCTATCTCCAGGACAGCTTGCTTTCTATTGGCCACTGTGCATGGTGTGGTTTTTCAGGATGTTGAACTTTTAACCCCTAGTGCACATGATAAGCTTGTCGGTTGAGCCGGAGATTGAGACATGGAGGAGGTAACAGGGGAGGGGAGGGGTAGTGCTGAACAGAGATCTGACACCATGGTTAAACAAAGTCACTGACAGAGATAGGATTAAGGCAGCACAGAGTACATGAATTTAGGCTACAAAGGGGCAATGTGTTTTTTTTACTATAGATGCCCTTTAACGTAAATCAATTCCTGCTATTTTAAGTTTTCCATTCCTGTTGCTGGGGTACTAACCTTAAACACCTATGCAAAGGATGATACACTGGCCCCTTGGGCACTGGGGAACTTGATTGTACAAGTATTCATAAATATAAAGATTAATTAATTAATTAAAATATGGCATCTTCTCTTCTTACAGCTAGCATGGTTGGATTTTTTCAACTGGCACATTCAACCTTAAATCAAAAATCTGGTTAACTGTCCGCTACCTGCCCCCAACCCCAACTAATATATTTTGCCAACTTTATAACCTTATTACTAACCACATTACTAACCTCAATTGAAGTTTATTACTGTCCCCATTCGGGCAGAGTAAGCTGGACCCTCCTTTTGTCATGGTACAATCATAGTTGTACTGCCGACATCACAACCAATGATTGACTGTTGTTTTACCTGCTGCATCCTCTCACATGCTCATGCATAGAAAAAGCTTTTCGAGCCGAGGAAGGGGGCAGATACCTTTGCCAAAAATAACTTATTATTAATATCTGGTTACAAATACATGTAATAAAACGATAAAATAGCAGTTGCAGGCAGATAACAACT
>JAACNH010004073.1:0-25659 GCA_019447015.1 Hymenochirus boettgeri | reverse complement strand
TCTATATATGTGATATAGTACACAGTATGACTGGGTGTAGTATGTACAATGTTCTATGTATGTGATAGTGTACACAGTATGACTGGGTGTACTATGTACCATGTTCTATGTATGTGATATAGTACACTGTATTGCTGGGTGTAGTATGTACCATGTACTATGTATGTGATATAGTAAACTGTATTGCTAGGTGTAGTATGTACCATGTTCTATGTATGTGATATAGTATATATTACCCAGTATTGCTAGGTGTAGTATGTTACTATGTTCTATGTATGTGATATAGTACACACAGACTGGGTGTAGTATGTACCTGTTCTATGTATTGATATAGTACACAGTATGACTGGGTGTAGTATGTACCATGTTCTGTGTATGGGATATAGTACACAGTATGACTGGGTGTAGTATGTACCATGTTCTATGTATGGGATATGGTACACTGTATGACTGGGTGTTGTATTACCATGTTCTACGTATGTGATTAGTACACTGTATGACTGGTGTAGTATATCCATGTTCTATGTATGTATATAGTACACAATATGACTGGGTGTAGTATGTACCATTCTATATGTGATATAGTACACTGTATTGCTAGGTGTAGTATGTACCATGTTCCATGTATGTGATATAGTACAATGTATGACTGGGTGTTGTAGTACCATGTTCTATTGTATGTATAGTACACTGTATGACTGGGTGTAGTATATACCATGTCTATGTATGTGATATAGTCACAATATGACTGGTTAGATGTACCATGTTTCTATGTATGTGATATAGTACACTGTATTGCTAGTGTAGTATGTACCATGTTCCATGTATGTAATATAGCACACTGTATGAATGGTATTGTATGTACCATGTATGGGATATAGTACACATGTATGACTGGGAGTTGTATGTACCATGTTCTATGTATGTGATATGTACACACACAGTATAATGGGTGTTGTGTGTACCATGTTCTATGTATGTGATATAGTACACTGTATGACTGGGTGTAGTATGTACCACGCGTTCTATGTATGTGATATAGTACACTGTATGACTGGGTGTAGTATATACCATGTTCTATGAATGTGATATAGCACGGTATTGCTAGGTGTATATGTACCATGTTCTATGTATGTGATATACTACACAGTATTGCTTGTGTAGTATGTCCCATGTTCTATATATGTGATATAGTACACCGTATTGCTAGGTTTAGTATGTACCATGTTCTATGTATGTGATAGTACACAGTATGACTTAGTTGTATGTACCATGTTCTATGTATGTGATATAGTACACAGTATTGATAGGTGTAGTATGAACCATGTTCTATATATGTGATATAGTAGTACACATTATGACTGGTGTAGTATGCACCATGTCTATATAGTGATATAGTACACAGTATGACTGGGTGTAGTATGTACCATTGCTATGTATGTGATATAGTACACAGTATGATTGGTGTAGTATGTACATGTTCTGTGTATGGGATATGGTACACTGTATGACTGGGTGTAGTATGACCATGTTCTATGTAGTGATATAATACACTGTATGACTGGGTGTATAGGTACCATGTTCTATGTATGTGATATAGTACACCAGTATGACTGGGTGTAGTTTGTACCATGTTCTATGTATGTGATAAAGTACACTGTATTGCTAGGTGTAGTATGTACCATGTTCTATGTATGTGATATAGTACACGGTAAGACTGGGTGTAGTATGTACCATGTTCTATGTATGTGATATAGTACACAGTATGACTGGTGTAGTATGTACCAAGTTCTATGTATGTGATATAGTACACTGTATTGATAGGTGTAGTATGTACCATGTTCTATGTATGTGATATAGTACACTGTATTGCTAGGTGTAGTATGTACCCACTGTACCTACATGTTGATGTTGCCATGTGATTACCCTTTCCCCCGTCTGTCACTTCCTCTCACCGTTTCCTTGTCCATCAGTAGAACCTTCATCCCCGGGCCACTGTCCTCTATCATCTTGGACACATATTGCTTCACCGCCAGGACCACGTTCATGGTTAATAACGCACTCGGTTCCCCCACAACACACACAGCTCAGACACCTCACAGCTGACTGCTACCAACAACCAGGGTCACTTCCGGGTTAAAAGAAAAAACACCGCGCTCGCCCTTCTGGGGAACGTAGTCTTCACACAGTCCGGCGGCGCAGCTTCCCTCCGCAAGGTTTGATGGGAGTCGTAGTGCAGCCCTTAAACGCCAGTGATTGTTCTCACGGGCCACGCACTTCCATGTGAAGCAAGGGGTTCTGGGAGCAAGTCAGTGATAAGGTTAATATGCAAGGAGGTGGTTGACGTTGACTGTTGCTGTAACTTGTGTGTTCCATCCATTAAAGGTTGATTTACTCAGGGTTTTTTATCTTTATTATACAGAGTGGACACATTTCCCCATAGAGTTTGATGTGAACAATGCCCCATAATCTGCGGATTAATTGATATATTGTCTTTCTATAGGATGTCATTAGCTTTGTGAATCAGTTCCTGTAACTCCTCCTACTAACTGAGCCATTGACCAGACATGCTCAGTGTGCTCAAACCAGGAAGAGTAGAGCACAAAATACTTTTAGCTAATTTATATCTCCCAGTCTTAGGCATCCCACCTTAGCAGGATCATCCACAAGGCTACCCTAGGCACCTGCCTAGGGCCCAGAAACTTCTGGGGGCCCAGCTTTAGAAGCAGTGACAATTACAGTCTATACAATATATGTAGCAAAATGGGGCCCTAAATGATGGCCCTGCCTAGGGCCCCATATGATCTTAATCCACCTTAGCAAAACCATTTACACCTCCTCAGGAGCAGCCCCCCTCCATGCATGTGTTCCCCCCTGCGGACACCAACACACACACAAACTGCTTCCAGGTGTAGAGACCTACTCAATATTATGTAGACCACTGGACCTAGCAGGAGAGTACTAAAGGAGGGGGTCAACCTGAGGATGAAAATAGCTTAAATAAGGGCTTTCAATAGGATTTATTTTTCATACAGGTATACAGTATATATATATTACTGGATTATAGTATAAGAATATGCATTTTTTAATAAACAGTTTTTGGGAGTGGGGTATCTTTATTTTATACTTGTACATGATCATTTTTAGGGCAAAGTAAAGACGCATTTCCTTCATAGCCTATGGAATTATATATTAAAGGGGACGCTAATTAAAAAAAAACATTATTTGAATAATTTTCCTGTACTACAAACATCCATTATTCTACATACCTGGGTGTTACATATTCTACACAAACTCCACTGCCAATCTATTTACAGCCTACCGTTTCCCATCGCCTTATGTCTCATCCCTATTTCCTCTAGTCTGTAAGCTCTTTGGGCAGGGTCCTCTTTCCTATTGTATCACAGTATTGCTGTAAATAACTCATCACTCGTGTACTTATAATGTTTGCTTTAACCTTTGTATGTAATGTGTGTGACTTTGTATAATATGCATACCCTTGTATGTAATGTACGATTATGTAATTGAATATGTTGGTGCTATATAAATTTTTGACAAATCAATTATTTCACAACTTTGCTATTTTAGGTTCTGCAAGGTCCATCTTCTTCCCAGGATGCACACTCCCTTGGAATGTGGCTAATAGTAGTTTCTACTGATTGGCTGTTGAGTGTGTCAAATATGCTTAGATCTTTACTGAGCACTGGATAGGCAGATTATGGTCACTGTAATGAAAAATACCACTTTTTTAAGCATGCATTTGTGCTGAACTTCCCCTTTAATTCAAAGCGCATGTTTCTACATTCTACTTTAATCAACAACTTGTAGCTTTGTTATTCTTTAAACTGGGTACACACCATCCAATAATTTAGCCCAACCGACTGATATTTCAGTGTTTCGGTCATGTCTGCCCAAAATATTGGATGCTGACTTGGGTTGGCCCAAAGGGGCAGCACCTATGGTACCTTTTGAAATATTTCAAGCCCTAAGAAAGGCCTGAAAACTAGATTATAATTTTTTTCTTTCCTTAAGGTCATAAAATGGATTCAATTGCCATTTACTGAGCTAAGACATAGCTCGTTTAACGTCTGTTCTTCAGTAAAACTGAATAAAAGAAGTTTAAAAAGGATGGACATACCCTTTAAATGTCATGTTCAACCCCTGACAATATCTGTAACCACAACCACCACTTACCAAATACCTACTGCAATACTTACCTTACTCCTCCGGAGGAGATATTTAACTTGTAGTCCGCCAGTCACTTGCCGCAGTGTGTCTACATTCTTTATGGCTTGTTTTGTACAGCTTTAAAGGAGGCGGCCCATGATGTGACTGACAGCACCCTGATTTGTGTAATTGTCATATTCAACCACTAGATGTCGCACCATATTTACTCAGTTCCCCTGTTGCACTTTATGAATTTGAATGTTTTGAAAGGCAGAGCAATTTGTCCCTTAGTATGAGGATATTCAAATAAGTTGGCAGTGCTCCATTCATTCTCACGTCCTTTACCACATAAGCTAATTCAGACTGCATCAGCTCATTATCTATTTTTGATACTTCCTGAAATAACCTGATCTGAAGTTATTGCCATGACCATAAGTGCAGTAAGGTCAGGCCATGACATCCTACCATACACCATATCTAAAGATCTTATTTTTATAATTGTGGGTAACACAGCAATGTCTGTGGCTAATGACATTTTACGGAATGTTCAGGGAGGACAGAACATCAAGCAGCCTTCCAAGCAATTGACTGCAAAGCATGTGACACCTCTGATGGTGCCAAATAAAGGGCAATTATCACTGATGCTGGCTGAAGACACAAACAGCAAACATCTCTAATTGCAGTTGCCATGTTTCCTGGAGCCAGAGCATTTAGCCAAATAACTCAACAAAGAAAAATAAGATATTTGTCTTGGATGCTCCTAAAAATGCAAATTAACAGGGAGATTCAATAAAAGTTCTTATAGTTAAAAATGGTGCTAATTTTGCCCCAACCAATCAGATCTTATTTAACATTTAAAAACTAACATCTGATTGATTGGGCCAAAATTAGCACAATTTTTAAAGGACAACTAAAGCCACAGGAAACACCTGAACCAAAAGCAGAACACCTTGATATAAACCAGTAATCTGTGTGTGTCTTACCTCTCATTTTGATACGGGCGCTTGGAAATTTACCTAAATAACATATGGTTTGTGCATATACTAGTATCACACAGGTTGGTCAACGACCAATATGTTCTGCACATGCTCAGTCCTTAGCTAGGGCAGGGCTTGTTAGTTGGTCACACCCCATTAATAATCTCTAGCCAATCCTTTTTCAGGACAGCAAGGAAGCATGTGACTGAGGTCAGGAGGTGTGGTCTGACACTGCACACACACAGATACATCATCCCGTTCTTAACAGGCTTACATTTACTTTAATACAATTTACTGAAGTGGGATTTTATAGTTTATTGGTGTTTTTTAGGGAGATTGTTTTCAGATTCTGGAGTATAAAAAATAGGGTTTAGTTCTCCTTTAAGGAGAAAACACTTTTAACAAATACACCTGTTTTTATGGAGTTCAGGATAAATTAAATTTTTCTGATTAATACCTTGTACATGCTCGATGGAAACACACATGCCTGATCACGAGCAGCAATTAATGGTGGTTCAGACCATAATCGAAAGTCTGTGGCCATTCATTCGGGTGTCGTATGTTGATCCAGGTGTGGGCAGTGTGTTTGTTAATTATGTGCGCGCCCCATTATCGCCCACTCGTTCGTTGAACGGGAAATTGTATATGACACTGTACATGACACACAAAAAACATACTGCGGCAGTGTTTTAATGCAGTGGGACCTTGTATAGTCCAGAAATTGTTGATTGTAACAATGTCACATGAATTACATTTCAACCAGAAATAATACTGTGTAAATCCCTAACTTACTAACCTTCCCCCAAACCACTGGCTCAGGCATGCTCAGTGTAAGCCACTTAGTTTGAGAGAGAGGAACTGTCCAATGAGATCATTCATATCCTCTGTGGCTGTGCCAAAGGGAAGTGAAACTGACTGGTGGGCTATCTGTAGTGACATTTTTTATTGGTTTTAATGTGATTTTTTTTGGTTAAGATCTGTTGTATTCAATTGATCAACTGGACTTGAAATGTATTCTTGAAGACGTTTCGCTAGTCATCCGACTGGCTTTCTCAATTCAGAAGGACTTGTACAGAATCTGGGCAATTATGTACCCTGGAAAATCCCAATTAGCATCACACCAGGTGTTAAGGGTGTGATTAGATAGTGGCTAAGAGGTGTTATAGGAACGCCCAGAGTAAGGTGTTAAAACAGCATTGTACATGGCAGACAGTTGGTTTCGAACCCCCCCACCTCTATTTAGGCTGGGTTTCTTTTATTTTCACATAAATGGCCTCCTTAACACCTCTCTTGAACCAGTCACGTTTTAAACCGAACAACACACTGAGGCAGCAATTGGTACATCCGAAAGACCCAATACCAAACACACAAAAAGCGACAATGAAGTTGGAGTTGAAGGAGATTTTAAACCCTGAAGTTGTAAAAATCGAGGTTTCCAGTGTGATTTACTGATAGTAAAGTAGTAGTACTTATCTATACTACTATAGTAGCATGTTCACTCTTGCCTTTTTTCATTAATGAAATGTAATTAGTAAATGACCGACAATATAGCCAGAATCTCCCCCAGTCCATGTCTGGATTCTCCATCTCTGACATTTGCCTTCGTCCTGGTCAGAAGAAGTTTAAAAGAAACCACCCTTTTAGAAAAAATGTCCCCTACATTGTTCTCTGGAATATTATTATGCCTGCTATGTTCCAGATATCTTAGAAACAAAGTTATAGTGTGTGTCAATGGCTATATTAGTTTACGCCACCTTCAGAAATCCAGTGAGCTGTTATGAGCTTGAGCATGCTCGGAGGAGACATAGGGGATTAGCATCTTTTTCATTTGCTGTTATGTCAACTGTCATATCCATGACTGACAGTTACAAACTCTAAGAACCAGGAAGCAGAAAAAGGGCAACAGACTTATCAGGATAGTCTTATCATTTAGCTTTCTAACTATTGCAGTTTTAGGATTGTGGGGATGATTTATCTACATTTTATTTTATTTGAGTCTGGACTTGCCCTTTAAAAGCATTACATGGTTCAGGATTAAATTGTTATTGTGAAATAAAAGTGTCTTTCCCCCAAAACATATTCCTACAGACAGACATAGCGTATATAGAAATACAGTATATACTGGATGTAGGGTATTGATAGGTTTACAGGGCATATCTGCTCTTTCAGTTTCCCAAGCAATTAGCAGCTGCCAGGCCGTCTAGTATTACATCTCAAAGGACTGCAACGTCTTCCAATTAATTCAATGTAACCATTAGCGGTTGAGTCACCAGTTGGCCCATCTGTGCAAAGTGTCAGACATCTTTATCTTAAGGTCAGTGCTAGAAAGAGGTTAAAATTCTAAAAGATGCACCATAAGCAGCACATGCACCGTGTCTTACAGTGGTTTTGAGCTCCTGGCTAAGATGTAGAGAAGGGGTCAGGGAGGACTGGAGAGTTGGAAATGGGATGGAGATAGATAGACCACCTCACTGTACGTCCAAAACGAACTGAAACCCTGACTGCAGGACTTGGGATTTGTTCCCTAAAGTTAGGACGGCCCTTCCAAATCAGGACATCTAGAGAAACCCTAACATAGGGTCCCACACACACAACACTGATCCCTTAGGACACTTTCGGAAGGAAAGGTCAACTCCCTTGTTCTGGAACAGCGTAAGCAAATTTTCCCAATTATGTTGTGGTTGATATATTCAGGACTTATGTTAAATGTGTTTTTATAATGTTACCGCGTGATTGCACCTTGTTACATGTCAAACCAAACATAGAAAACCATTTGCATTGTCATTCTGTTTGTAACATTGGTGAAACAGCGACTATGTTTACCAGTACGGTTGTGCACTACACATAAGGAGGGCATTGTGGGCCCTGAATAAGTGTCAGACAAGGGGGTCTCTGTCTCTCTGAGGACTCGGTGGTAGAATCGTGTATTTCCATTCTTCATTATTTTAGAAGCTGCTGAAGTGCTATTGACCAGCACAGAGGTGTCCTCTAGGGTTTTTGCCACCTGAGCCAAACTTTTGAATGCCGCCCCCTATATACTACTAGGTGCTATGTTTATTTTCCTTCTGCTCTGTCTGCCACTTTTCTAAGAAAACTAAATTAAATTGAGCTCTGCCTGCCGCCTCTCTGATATTTAGCATGGGTGCCGCCCTGAGCATTATGCTCATATTGCCTCATTAGAGAGACATCCCTGGACCAGCAGTATACAGAGGTGGGATGAACACGCATGTACAGATGGGTCAAGGGATAACATACCGACGTCACTGTCACATGAAACTCACAAGATCTAAGCCATGCACAAAACAATGGACGGTTTGAGTAAAATAGCAGCGCATTTATTTTTCATTATTATTATGGATTTATAGTGTGCCGTAAATATCATGCTCTGCCCCAACAAGCTTCATCAATCTATTATATATATCCCCATGGAACTGCAATACAATGCCTTCCATAATTTATATAATCAAATTAAATAATTTATTGTTGCACATAATGTAGATTTGTGGTTACCGACACGTTTCGGCCATCTTAGACGGGCTGTCATCAGGATTACAGATTCAATAACACAGCCTTGTACTAATGTGTTATAATCAATTAGATTGTAAGTTATCTATATCCTTTGCTCACTAATCTTGTCCTTTACTTTGTGGCTTTGTGTCTGTCCCACTAAACTTGTCCATGGGGACAATAAATAATTATACACACACACTAGCTAAATCACAGGTACAATTGGACCTTTGGTGGGATGGCAAAGTGAATCTCATTTAATTATGGTTGATCAGCATAGACATGTAGACAGGAAGGCCCTGCTTCCTGTGTATAATTTGTCCCTCGCTTTTCCCTCTAATTGGTGTGGTAGGACTATCCCTTAAACTGTGATAAACACACAATGGCTTTCCAAAGAACAATCTTTCAGTGAGGCTTCTACTTGCAAGTTCCATGAGTTCTGATGTCTGAAGGAATCCTGGTTCTTCCTCTTCCTCTAGGAAATGCTTGTCTTGACCCTGTTATTTTTTTCACTGGCAGCCATACTGTACGATTATACATATACGTATTTGACATTTTGAAAAGACACAGAACACTAATGGTGTCCTGTCGGAAAATCTTAAATCTGAACTAGCAAAGCAACCAATGAGCATTTAGCTTTGATCTTTCAGCAGCCTTAAGATGTATAAAGCCTCGTGCTGATTGGTTACTTTGTATTATTGCAAATAATCTTATATTAATTCTTCACTGAGTTACATGCACGTCCCCTCCCAGGCCCTTACACAACTTCTATCCGGATGAAAACTTACATACAGGTAAATCACCCCAAAACCCTAAACAGTAATAGTTAGAAATCTGAAATATATAAGTCTAACCTGAAATCCTGCACAATGTCCTGTTTCCCTCCTGTTTCTTCTGCTTCGGTTCTTCCAGTTAGTAATTGTCAGTTATGGTTTGACAGTTGACATCACAGCCAATGACTGAAGTAAATCCCCTGTCTGCCTTTTCTGAGCATGCCCAGGCTCAGTAAAGGCTCAGTACAGGTTTCTAAATAGCTCAGTTTCCATGAGGCAACCAGAAGCAGCAGGCATACATAATGAATTCATAGGACAAACTATGATATATCAACATATTTTAAAGGGGCCATTCTTTCTAAAAGATGTTCTTATGAGGTTTGAGTTTTAAAATCCAATTTTTAACACGGTTTATGAAAATAAAAATGAAAAACCTTCAAACTAGGTCAATGTAACTCCAATATGGAAGGTCCTAACTAATTACCTTGGGACATTTATTTGGGTTGGAATCCCCCTGCTGGGTTGGCACCCACCCAAGTGTTGTTTTGCTATATGAGTGCGACCACCGTCCCCTTTTTTAGAACAAATTGTTTTCTTCTTTATTTAGTTGTTCCTTCACTCTTTCTTTCCTCTTTCCTTTATCTGTGATTCTATTGAACCTCATATGAAACTCCTTTCTTTCTGATCCTGTAATAGAAATGAGTAACATCAAACAAAATATAATTAATCTCTCTGGCCACCTGACAAGGAAGCTCTTGACTGGGTTACTTGTCTGCTTGGAAATCAATAATTGGAATGGAATGTTTGACACTTTATGAATTAAAGGAGAACTAAAGTCTCCAGACAACATTGTCCCAATAGACAGCACATTCCAAACATACAACAAGCTGTGTCTCACCTCTCCCTTTGCTGTGGCCATTGGGTGATTATGAAAACAAACCTGTGAGTACTAGGGGTCAGCTCCCACAATCCACCTTAGCTGGGTAAACCCCCAGATAAGTGTCTGTGTACAGGCACATGCTCTGTAGTGCTCAACAATCAAAACAAGGAAGTTGCAAGCCTTGCTTCCTAGAAGCTAACAGTAATCACAGTACATCACAGAGATCCTCCCTGACGCAGAACAGAATTTCAGTTGTTTGTTTTCAAACACATTCAATGCTCGGTCCTAACAATGATATAATCCTTTACAAAAATAAAAGTAATCTTTACAGTGCATTCATAGATAGCATGGATGTAGAAATGGAATACTAACATTTCAGCAAAAAAAAAAAAAAAATGAATGTAAGTCTGGGGATAAACCTGCAACCTGTACATTTACTCTGTCTTGCTAAAAGCAAGTTTATAGATAGATAGTAGAATCTTTTACTATAACATAATGGAAACAAAAATAAGGAAACTATGGTGATTAGAACTTGCAACCTTTCTATAAGTTTCTATAATTGCATCTTACAAGGTGAGCCATGACTGAGTAAGCTGAATACTTTGGTACATTAGGAGCTTCATCATTTGCTTGGACATAATAGAAACAAACAAAAAAAGAATGTCGGGGTATTGAACTTATGACATGAATTGTGTATTATTAAACCTGAAGCCTTACCCGATGCGCCACCACGGAACAAGCAATACTCTGGTACATTTGGAAGCTTTTTTCTTTTTTTGCTAACGATTCCTAAAGAAATGGAAAATGGAAGTCCCTGATAAGCCTTGAAAGCTGCTTGTTACCCTGCAGTTTATTTTCCAGAAAGTCACACTGAATGGTTAATAGATTATGGTAACAATCAGCTTTCAATTCTTTTCAGGGATTCCATATTGGTGTATAAACATCTGTATAGAAAACCTCTGCCCCATAGAGACAGTGAATACTGGGGTCAGGGGCGTGGTTTCTTTGATGACTTCATGGGCTGTGGGTTTTTCGGGCAACAACAGGAAGCCTTCTTATTTACAGAATCTATTTCTACATTACTAATGCAACTTACTAGAAGAATCTTACAATGATAGGTGTTTTCTGGGAGAAAAACTTTCACATTAGGTTTTAAAATTTAGTTTAGTTCTCCTTTATACAAAGAGGCATGTAGGTTTACTACCTGGACCTTTTTTTATTGGCATACTCGTGGTTTAGGGACATTGCAATACAATTTACCTACCACCTATAAATGTGTGGGTATTATTTATACAATAGTTTCTAAAAACATTATATAAACAAAATGTAATTTTTGATCCAAACTGGGTTATTTAAAGCTATCCTGTGATGTACCAGTTATAACGGGTGAACAATCTCCCCTAGGCTGTGGTCAGCACTAGCGGTACCCAGTGTCACGATCGGTCCTTACCTGCCTTGGGCCGCCGGTGGTCGGACTTCCTGTGGGATTGTGGCGGTGTTCGTCTCACGTTGGGACGGTGCTGTGCAGACGTGCCACACTGGCATGGCACCAGAATTTAAAATGCAGGAAAGGAGAAGACCAGTGCTGGATGTTTGTTCCCACACCCGGCTTCCTAATCTTTCCTGTTCCTCACCTGTCCCAGTACCTTGTTCCTGTGCCTCGGCTCCTGTACCTTGTTCCTGTGCCTTGATTCCTGTGCCATGGCTCCTGTCTACCTCGACTTGTTGCTTGCAGCTACTGGGGGCCCCAAACCTGTGTGACTCAACATCCCAACCATCAGGGCTCTGGTGAAAACCTGGTCACACTTAGACCCTGCGCCCCAGTACCTATGGTACTTATTGGTCTCCACCAAGGAATCAGGTACATCTTGACATAACATCCAACTATGGATTCCATTCCATTTAAGGAATAGTTCACTTTTCGAGTGAACATTCTGACCCAAAGGGCAACAGCATGGCCTTTAATATGGAAATTTTAATTCTTTTGTGTGGCCCCCAGTCTTCCAATTTCCTAGGTCAATTGTTTCCTAACAGCAATAAACAAAAAAAAACTGGTTTCTATTAACAACATCAAACTCAGACCGAATTATTTATCAAATGCAGCACCTGTGGTGATTGTGGGCGTTCATGATGGTCTTTCTGTATGTATGTATGTATGTATGTATATATGTTAATGTATGTATGTATGCATGTATGTATGTATGTATGCATGTATGTATGTATGTATGTATGTATATATGTATGTATTATGCTGTATGTATTTATGTAGTATGTATGCAGGTATGTATGTATGTTATGATGTATTATGTTATGCATGTATATGTATGTAGATGTATGTATGTATGATGTATTAGTATGTATGTATGCATGTATGTGTATGTATGTATGTATGTATGCATGTATGTATGTGTTAGTTTATTATTAAAAGCGCCACTTGGGGAGGCACGCTGTACAGTAACAAAATACAATAAAGTCACACAAGGGGAACAATACATAAATAGTTTCAGTACTATATATAAATTATATAAATGGAAGTGCTAGAGCTTTGCCCACAAGAGGAAAGGAGGTCCCTGCCCCGTAGAGCTTACAATCTAATTAGGTAACCCTCAGATGTATTGTTCTGTAACCCTTTATGAGTATTTCTGCATTTCAATGTTATATCTGTTAGATATATTACCATCCTGGTGTCCCTAAACATTACATGTTCTGTCCCATTTATTTAGTGATAAAAGGGTTGGCCCAGGCATTTGTCAGATCGTCACAGGAATGTTGGAGAGAGTTACTTAGACCTTAAAGAACAATTATACTCACCTTCCCTCCGCTCCTCTTCTTAGGTCTGTACCTTTTACCAAGGTGAAGACCTAACTGCTAGGTCCTCACCCCTGGGTTCACGAAGTTAAAGCACACGTTACTGAAATGCTGCTCTGGCAGGCTCCGCCCCCTCCTCTCGTTGGCGACGAGGCCAATAGGAAGGCACGCTCTGCAACGAGCGTGCCTTCCTATTGGCCTCGTCGCGCAAGGAGAGGCCAGGGGTAGAACCTACGGTTCAGGTCCTCACCCTGGGTAAAAGGTACAGACCTAAGAAGAGGAACGGAGGGAAGGTGAGTATATTGTCCTTTAACAACCAGTAACGTTTAAAGACAACTAACAGCATAAAAACCTGCTTTTTGGAACATTCAGCATGTTCTAAGAATATTTTATCTTAATTTTTCTCACCAACAAAAAGTGTCTTTCCACAGTTAAAGGAAAATGAAGGTACAAAATTTAACTACTAGAAAAGATAAGACAAAATTCAGCAAATTGCTATCAATTTTACAAAACAAAGCTTTCTCTCGCCCAGCTCTGTCCAGAGTCCCACACATCTGGTGTGCTGGCTCAACACACAATATTTCCTTATATTATTTATTGTGCAAATTAATATATTGTGTTATCTGATGAAGGTACTCGGTAAGTATTTTTGATTTTGCACAATAAATAATAATTTTTGCTCATAATCCAAAGTGCCCAGGATTTTTTCATCTTTGTATGGATTTTTTTTTAAATTGAAAGTACCTGGGTTAGGCCTGTACAGCAGTGACAGTTTTATCTGCCAGGTTAGTGTCCTGGACTTTCCTGTATTAAAGATAGTGCTGAAGCACTGAGAAAGCCTGGCAGAAGCATTTTTTGTTAGAGCTGGTGCTCCTCCGAGAAACAATATTGGGAGTAGGAATTACCTCCCATTACCAATCCTATACTTTTAAACAGTTTAAAATGAATACTTAAAGTGGTAATAGGCATTGTCCTGTTGCTCTCCTCCATTGGAAGCCTTCATTGTCTCCATGTTTTAGGAGCACAACAATTTTTTTTTTAAAACCCTCCATTAAAATCTAAGACATCTTAAAAACAACCACAACTTGGAGACCAAAGTAGCCAATAGCTTTATTCCGCGTGTAGACACCCAGTCAGCTGACACAGTGCTCTGCTCTTAATTGCATTTAATTGTAATTACGTATAGATTTCATCCAGATCTTTATATTCAGCTTTAGAATAAAAGGTTCGGGGTCTTCATATTGCACCTCTCGGCCTTTGTTTCTTATTTACCCTCCTAGTTTTTGACCTTGTCTCCATTTCTTTCTCAGTCTTTTTCACACTTCCTCCTGCTAGTCAGATTCACGCCCTGCTGAATGGATTAGGAATCAGAAACGGAAACCTTGGTTTATCCTTCCTCATTCCTAAATTCTTTAACGACCCATTCCTTGGCAACAGAGCGTGTTTACTAGAATAATACAAGCGGTAACTTATCTTTGGTATTGGAAAGAATGTTCATGCGATACGACTAATATCTGTGCGGAGCTCTGCTGCTCTCTGCCTTCACCTCGGCCTGTAAAGTCCAATGAAAAGAGTCACTAGCAAAGTTCTCATCGTATAGGATAGTGCAAGGGTGGGCAATTAATTTACCAGGGGGCCCGCATGAGACATTGGATTGTGGTGAAGTGCCGGACCAATCCTCATTATAGAGATTGCAAAGCTGGTTTTTATAAAAGGATACATTAATATACCTGTTCATTGGATCTTTTAATTATTTGTTGCATGTATAATCAAAGGTGTATAATATCTATTCAAATTCATTAATCAGGTCATCATTTTTTTAATAAAATATAAATAAATTAGCTCTCCAGCCAGAGACGATCAAATTAAAGGGTATGTCCACCCTTAAAATCATTTTTTAATACATGATTCCTCCTGTCCCCCCAGCCCCAACCGCTATTTTTTACTCTTAGAAAGTTCCCCAAGTTTGCTTACCTCCCTCTTTCCTCCGCCGCGCTGCCGGCCCTCTGCTTGTGAGAAAATGCAAGCAGAGGGGTGGGACCGGCAGTCACACTCTGTGATTGGCTGAGCGGCAGCCAATCACGGACGCAGCTGCCGGGAGTTCATTTCGGCGGAGGAAAGAGGGAGGTAAGTAAAGTTTGGGGAGCTTTCTAAGAATAAAAATACAGCGGTTGGGGCTGGGGGGACAGGGGGAATCATATATCTAAAGGGTTTTACACTAGGGGAGGGAATCCTGAGAGGGAGGGGAGGGAGGGGGAGAAGGGCTGCAGTACGCATGCCAAACTTCTCCCGCGCAGGTAGGAGGCAGAGTCCTATATGAACTCTGCTATCCTCCTGGTGGGCAGTTTTTGGGACTTTGGTGGGGGACTACAGGAGAACCCTATGGAGCTGGGATGTGAGGTAAGATTAAACTACACTACACAATGGGCCAGTAGTGGGGGGGATTATAGTTTTGGGGATGGACATGCCTTTAAGAATTTTGGGTACAGGTACATTGAGGGACAGTCAGGGCAGCACGTTGCCCCTGTGGTCTGGGATAGTGTTACAGTAATTTTAATTTACCACCCCTTTATATATACACCATCCTTAAATCTTCAATATGTAACCTCTAACCCACCTCTTCAGGTACCACATAACCTGGCCTGACTGAATATATGCTACCTGCTAATCACACCTCCACTGCCAAACTACTCACGCTACTGATTCACTTCACCTTACGTTTCACCTCCATTTCCTCTACACTGTAATCTCCCAGGGCAGGGCCCTCTTTAAATTTACATCACTTTGTGCACTTATATTTCATGCAGCACGGTGGCTCAGTGGTTACCACTGATTCACTGCAGTGCTGAAGTCCTGAGTTTGATTTCACCCTTGACACATCTGCAAGGAGTTTGTATGTTCTCCCCGAGCTTGCACAATAATAAAGACAACGGATAGGTTGTATGTGAATTAATGTGCTTAGATTGTAAGCTCTTCGGGGCAGGGCCTGGTGTGACTGTATACATGTAAATGTAAGCGATACAGAAGATGTTGGCACTATGTAAATTCACTAATAAATAATGCATTACCTTGTATGTAATATGTATTATATGTACGTCCCTTGTATGTAACAGGTATGCCAATGTTGTGAGGGAGGGGCCATTTTAAAGGGCAACTATAGTGAAAAAAAAACTTTGTCTGTATATAATGTATAGATCACTTAGTATAAGCTGCCTTACTTTCATGTTTCTGTGTGGCTTTGTTTCTTCCACACTGGCAGAAGTTTGTACCAAGCTGTGTAGTCCCCCTCCCCTCTCTGTCTACTCCCCCTCAAGCAGTGACGGCTGTTATACAGAGTCCGAGCATTGTCAGTTGAAAGGACTTTAATGAAGTGCTTCATCCTGTTGACCCCTCCCTTCCAGAGCTAGACTGCAAGCAATCAAAGTGTGGAATAAAGTAGCATATGCTGAAGGGAGGGGCAGAGGGGAGAAGGACAAGTGGTGCTGAGATTCTTTACAAGTAAGTTACTGAACTCTCCCTGTTCTCTAACTTTGCTAATTGTTTTTTACTTTTACCTAAAGTTTCATATCTCTCCTCCCCTGCTTAGCTGAGATCATAATCACTGAAGAGGAGTCAGTGTAACAGCAGCTTGTAGTGAGACCTTCACAAACAAGTGACACTGCTTGTTGTCCTGTTACATTTCATTGCTTTATTCTATATATTTCATAGATTGCACTGTGTGTCTTGTTTGGTATATAGTCTGTATTACTGTATTATTATCTGTTTAGTGTGTTCCATTTGAGTCACTGGTTTTGTATGTATATAAGATTTTTTGGGGGGGAGGGGCTGTTTTATAGTGTTTTATGCCATATTGCTGGGTTAATGGTTTTATTGATTGTGTTTAGCACTACAGCATTTGACTATATGTTGCACATGGTACATATAGTGTGGGTGAGAGAGTGTGTGGACAGTACTGCAGGGGAGCTTTGGATTGTGGGGGTGTGCCTTTGATGTACAGATGAGGTGTAGCAGCTCCTACAAATCACAGCATATTCAAAGGCTTATATCTCGGGGACTATGTAGAATTTAAAGAAACTAAAGGTACTGGTGGATGGGATGACTTATAGGATACATTAGAAATTAAAAAAAAACAATTTTCTCACTATAATTGCCCTTTAATAGTTATAGCTGAATAAACTCTTTTGACATCAACTGCATTACACTCAGACTTTACTATGAGCAGATATTATACAGAAAAGGAACTGCACGAATAGTAAATTCTGATGCAAATGTCCTTTGGCCCATTTATTCAGGAACACCACAAGATCTGTGTTGTCCTTACAGAAATGGGCTAAAGTCCCTTGCATGAGCATTTACTGCTGACTTTACTATGAGGTCTCATGAATATCCAGGAGTGAGGTACCATGGCCGAAGGGTTTACCAACATGTCTGATTGTTTGAACCCCCAGTATAGAAAATTGGGCTGTTTTACATCATATTAAAGTGCAACTAGAACCAAAAATATTACATACAAGAATAGGATTCTAGTGCACACACAATTCTAATTGCATATTGGCTACCTCCATAATGTTGCTACTACAAACAGCCTGCTAATCCCTGGATAAAAAAAATTAGATCAATAATTGGCCAGATTATTTAAGCCCAGTCACCACGTTCGGTTACCCTTAAAATATATCAGGAAACTACTTTTGAGTTTATGATTGTATTTTCTAGGGTTTCGAACATTCAAGGTAATTCACAGTTTCATTTCAGAACCGAGGGTTCCGTGTTGGATCCGGGTCTAAGTTAGACTCGGATCCCACTCTAGTTCAGACTTCCTGCTTCCAGTAGCTCCGTGACATCAACTGACCCTCTGCTCCTCCTCTCTGCCCCGAAACAGAGCATGCTCACTTAAGACTTTAAAAAAACAAGACAGTTGGTTGGGTGGAGGAGGAGGGGGCATTAATGCAGTCACATGACTGCAACTGGTGAAAGCAGGAAGTGTTCAGGAAGTTATATTGCTAAACATTTTCAATTTTAAATACTCAGAAGGGCTTTTATTTAACCCTAACTTGTTTAAAGACACAGTTTCCTTTTAAAATGCAGTATATGGTGTATCTGTTGTATTCAATTAGATCAACTGGACTTGAAATGTAGTTCTTGAAGACGTTCGCGCATATCCGACTGGCTTTCTCAATTCAGATGACTTGTACAGAATCTGTGGCAATTTGTACCCTGGAAATCCCAATTAGCATATCACAGCCAGGTGTTAAATATGCTAATTGGGATTTTCCAGGGTACATAATTGCCCCAGATTCTTGTACAAGTCATTCTGATTGAGAAAGCCAGTCAGATGACTAGCGAAACGTCTTCAAGAACTACATTTCAAGTCCAGTTGATCTAATTGAATACAACAGATATACCATGACCTGGATAATGAGAACCTTCACAACAGTATTGTGTGGTTTGGAACAATGTACCCATCAACCAAAAATAAATCAATAGACTGGAAGGAGAGAAGCTTAAAAGGAATGCAAGCATTATTAACCCACTGTAAATTATACAAATCTAGTATAACAAACAAAATGAGGCTCAAATGTTAATTTAGGAGAAATTCTTTATATCGTTGTCCATGTAGCATGTAGTATTTACAGTGAGTAGATTACCATGTTTACCATGTGCAAGGCATGTAATTCATACTGTAAAAAAACAGTAAGTACTGACGTTTGTTTTTCGTTCACCCCTAGTCATTTATGCTGTCAGATATTGCAATTCTAAGTTGATGATTTTATTACGAGTCATTAAAATTCAAATTCCTAGGGATATGTCTAAATGCTCAATTCTTGTCAAACCTTGTTTGTTATATAACGAGCTGGAAGGTAAGAGAAGGAATCACATAACTCTGTCTACAATATTCATCGCCGATCGCTGGCAACAAATAGACCTGTTACACCGTATCTATTATTTATGGATGTTGCTCTGATATTCCACAAAAACCCATCTCGGCCCCAGGCTGGTAAGTAATATTCTTGAAAGTGAAACAGGTGCTTGCTTCAAAGTCTGTCTGTTTGTTGATTGTGTGTTCATTACTGTCAGCAAAATGTATGCCCACAAAATCAGATACAATCAGGGCGATGCACCGAGTGCCACTGTCGGCAACCCGTACAAACAGCCGGCGATGTTATATGCCGATAGCAGCACTCAGAACTCGCTAAACCTCCACTGACTGTTCTATTCCGGCACTTTCAACGCCAGCTATTAGCTGGCTTTGAAAGTGCCGCAATAAAGGTTTGATTTCTTGCATATAACATCGCTTGCAGCAGCTGCGCTGTTAACTTTCGTTAACGTTCCTATTAATTTGTACCGGGCAGCCTAAAGGTGGCTGATGTGCTCTCATTTGTATCAACGAATCAGCTTATTATGATTACTGCAGTCAGATAAAATCTCATTGGTTGCTGCAGAATTCATTCATTCTGCCAGCCCCTTAATGCTTTAAGTTGCAGTGTTATTGTAAAAACTCACTCCAGAAAATATTTTCTTGGCGGTAAAGAATGTATTTTATAAATTAGTTTTTTATTGAATTTCATAAACTCTAGAGAAATATTAGTCAACATAAAACACTTGCATCAACTATTTGTATGGTGGAGCTCAATCGCGTAGCTACAGACTTATGGCGCTAATGCCAATTTGGGCATGGCCCCCCAACACTGCCGCAAACACAAATCGGCACTGCAAACCAATATCATTGGTAAAATGCTTTGTATATAACCACTGGTAAAATAGTTGGCACAAAGCTGGTTAATGCTTGGCATGCAGACCTGGTAAACTGGTTGGGCAACTGGCACTGCACACAGCCAGCACTGGTTAAATGCTTGGCACACAGACAAATGGTAAAAATGCTTTTGTACACAGACCACTGGTAAAACAGTTGGCACACAGACTGGTAGGTTGGAACCTTAGCCACAATGGGGCCCCTTCTCGGCCCAGGCCCTGGTGCGGTCACATTCCCGCCACCCCTGGTAGCTACGCCCCTGGTGAGCTACCATATTGAGTTACATGATCACATAGTAAGTTTGTATTAATGTATTCTGATGGTACTGAATTAACTGACAGTAATGAAAGATACTGAAAGATTTTAATGATTACCGTATGTCTGGTACACCGGGATCATTGGATTAATTTCTAATAGGGCACAGTTCAGCCTTCATTTAAGAAATCAAGGTTTGTTCAGATTTCATAGTTTTTATTGGCATTTCCATTCGCTATCTACAATGAGCGGAGTGGGCTTTCACATTTTATGATGTCATGGTGTGATGTCACGTACTGTCTGTATTGTATGTTTAAACATCAATAGAAACAGAAACTTAAAACCCTATACATATAGAACTATATGCACGGTAAACCTATTTTTCTTTTCTGTGTTATAGTTTACACTGGAAGACAAGTTAAAGAAAAATGGTGACCTTAAAAACATTTATCTATTTTCCCTCCCAACTGTTTCCAATTCTTCCAAACAAAAGGTAAGAGCCAATCGGAATGACCTATAAATAGGTTTTAAAGGGCATCATCTTGCTAAAACACATCTTTTCCTATTTAAAAAGATACATTTCCTGGGAGGTAGACAGGAGACAGTGTTCCTTCCCTCAGGCTGTTACCTCTAAACAGAGTATGGGGGAGACAAGAAGCAATAAATCTGTCATCTATGTACAAATGGTTTATTGACAGCTCCGTGCTTAGAAATAACAGGAGGTTTGGAGTACTATTTAGAAATGTTTCTGGGCACTATAGACGCCGCTATTAATGACAATTATACATTGCAAAACTACTTCCCTCTTGCCATCTCTTAAATTTCCAGGGTGCAGGGCAATGGAATGTTTCCGTAACTAGGTCCCATACTAAGAAGTGGGCGGAGCTGGACCAGTTGTCGTCCAGCAGTACCAAGGGTAAAGACCTAGCCTCTCATGTCCCTTTTTACAGGGGGGCCACGCCTCATAGTATTTTGTAGGCTGCAGTCGTTAAGGGCAATTCCACCCCTCAAATGAAAAATTGTGCAGCAAAATTTCTTTTCCCCTTCCTCTCCCCCTCAAAAGTTTTCACCTACTCTCCAACTTTCTGGGCAACATTATGAGCTGCACACCTGCTCAGAGGAGACTGTTGGGGAAGCATTCACAATCATTGGCTTTTTCACTTCCTGTCCTGATCTCCAGCTTGATATTCTGCTGAAGTAAAGCAGTTGTAAGCACACACCTCCCCCCTCCCAGCCGGGAGGGAGTGTATCCACCTAGTTCAGGTGGTGACCTTGTTATCAGTAGATGATACAATGTTCTATTAACGGCTGCTCTGGGAGAGGAGTGCGAATGCTGTCACGTTGAGCAAACTATATGTACCAGTCTCTGTGGGCAAACATATATACCTACCTCTCTTACTGACCCATCGCAGACACTGCTAGTTTTATAATCCACTGACAAACTTAGTTGCAGCTACTGATCTGCTTCACCTTATGTTTCATCCCCATCTCCTCTAGACTGTAAGCTCTGGGCAGGGCCCTCCCTCCTATTTGTACAACAGTAGCTGTAACTTACCACACTGAACGCTCCGTGCAACGAGCCTTTAAATTTTTACACTTTGTATTACTTGCACTACCTTGTACGTAACGTATGTTTTCCTCCTCATGTATATTAATGCAATTGTAAAGCGCCATGAATGTATAAGATGGATAGAATGAATGGGGAAAAATAGATAATGAATGGGGTAGAATGGTTTAGAATGAGTGCGTTAGAATTGGATACTTAAATGGGTGTAGAATGGATTGAATGAATTGGGTAGAATGGATCGACTGATGGGTAGATGTAGAAATGAACGGTGTAGATGGTAGAACATAACTGGGTAATGACGGGTAGATGGATAGAATGATGGGGTAGAATGAATGTAAAATGACGGGGTCTAGAATGGATAGAAATGATGGTGTAGAATGATTTAATGAACGGGGGTAAATGGATAGAATGAACGGGTAGAATGAATTAGTAATGAACACGGTAGCATCATAATTAGAATGACTGTGGTAGTAATTATTAGAATGAACAGGTACAAATGGATATAATGAACGAGGTGTAATGACTAGAGATGCACGGGGTATAATGTATTGAATGAATGGGTTAGTATATGAATGGGTATAATGACTTAGAATGATTAGAGTGAATGGGGTAGAATTAAATTAAACGGTGGTAGAATAGATAGAATGAACGGGGTGAAGATAGAATGAATGGGGTACATGATGGTGTAGACATAACTTGAATGAATGATTAGAATGAACGGGGTAGAATGATTAGAAGAACCGGGGTAGAATGATTAGAATAAATGGGTAGACATGGATAGAATGAACGGGTATACATGATAGATGAACGGAGTAGAATGATTGAATGCAACGGGTAGAATGAATGAATTGAACACGGGGTAGAATGATTGGGAAGAACGGGGTAGAATGGATATAATAAAACTGGGTAGAGACATGTAGAATGAACGGGTAGACATGGATAGAATGACTGGGTAAATGATTAGAATAGAACGGGTAGAATGTTAGACATGAATGAGGTAAGAATGGATAAGAATGAACGGGTAGAATGATGGAATGAATGGGGTAGAATTGGTAGAATATGGGGTAGAATGATTAGAATGAACGGGGTGAAGTGTAGAATGATGGTAGAATCGGGTATAATGAATACAGGGGTAAATGATTACAATGAACGGGTAGAATGATTAGAATAGAACGCGCGGAGAATGGATAGAATGACCGGGGTAGAATGATTAGAAATGAACGGGGTAGAATGGTTAGAATTAACGTGGTAGAATAATTAGACATGATCGGGGAGCTAGAATGAATTAAAAAATGGTAGAATGGATAAAATGAACGGGGTGAATGATTGAATTGAACGGGGTAAATATTACCATGAACACGGGGTAGAAATGATTCGAATGAACTGTGTACATGATGGGTATGAACGGGGTATAAATGGTTAATGAGATGGGAGTAGAATGGATAGAATGAACGGTAGAGATGAAGACGGGGTGAAAATGGAATTTAATGGATAGAATGAAGGGGTAGAATGAATTAGAAGAAGGCTAGCATGAATGGGGTGACAATGATTAGAATGAACGGGGTAAATGTTGAAAATACCGGGGTGAGAGGATAGAATGAACGGGGGTAGAATGTTTAGAATGACAGGGGGTAGGATGGTTAGAATGAACGGGGAGTGGATAGAATGAAACGGGGTAGAATGATTAGAGACGGCAATGATAAGACCGGGGTAGAAAATGTTAGAATGAACGGGGTAATGAATAATGAGGTTGAAGGTAGAATCGACGTGTGAGAGGATAGAATGAACGGGGTATATGATTAGAAATGAACGGGTGAACGGGAATGGTAAGATGACGGGGGTATAATGATTAGACATGAACGGGTTTGGACTGGATAGAATGAAAGGGGGTAGAATGGTAGAACTGACCGGGGTAGAATGGTTATTAATGACTGGGGTAGAAATGATTAGAACATGAAAAAACGGAGTCGAATGGTTAAATGAAACGGGGTAAGAATGGATTCGAATGAACGGGTGTAGAATGATTAGAATGCACGGTGTAGCAAATGGTTAGAAATGAACGGGGTAGAATGGTTAGAATGAACGTGGGTGAGAGAATGAAACGAGGTAAGAATGATGAACGGTGTATGGTAGAATGAATATGATAGAATGACGGGTCAGATGTATGAATTAACTGGTTAGAGTGATCTAGAATGAACGGGTGGTAAATGATTAGAATGAACGGAGAGGTAGAAAATGGGTAAGAATGTAAAACGGGGTGAAATTGAGTTATAACTAACGTGGTAGAATTGAGAGTAGATGGTACAATGAACGGGTAGTAATGATTAGACATGAAACGTGGTAGAGATTGGATGATGAACGTGGTAGAATGATTAGAATGTACGGAGATGGTAAATAACGTGGTGAATAGGTTTAGATGAACGGGGTAGAATGATTAAATCGATCGGGGTAGAATGATATATAACGGGAATGGTGAATGACGGGGTAGAAATGGTTAGCATGAACGGGGTAATATTGAATGATAACGGTACATGTTAAAAGAACGGGGTATAATGGATAGAATGAAACGGGTAGAATGGTTAGAAAATGAACGGTGATGCTAAGAATGACGGTTGATGAGTAAATGACGGGTGAGACTGGTTGACATGAACGGGGAGAGTAGAAAGTATGGATGATGAAGGAGAATGATAGAGCGGGGTAGCAATTGAGTAGAAATGAACGGGGTATAATGGTTAGAATGAACGGGGTAGATAGGATAGATGAACGGGGTAGAATGTTAGAATGAACGTGGTAGTAAGGTTAGAATGAACTGTGTAGAATTGATAGAATGAAAGGGTACGAATGGATAAATAACGGGGTAGATGATTAGAATGAACGGGTGGTGAATGAGGTTGAGTAATGAACGGGGTAGAAAATGGTAAATGCTTAGACATAGAATGAACGGTAATGGTAATGAAGTAAAGGTTAGAATGAACGGGGTATAATGTTAGAATGAACGGGTAGAATGTGTAATAAGGGAGAATGGTTAAATGAACGAATAGATGGATAGACTGACCGGATGTAGTACGAAATGGATAAATGAAACGGGGTGAATGATTAAGTGAACGGGTAGAATGTATTAGAAATTAACCGGGTAGAAGGAATTTAGATGAACGGATAGGATAGATGAACGAATGGTTAGAATGAACGGGGTTCGAATGGATGTCCGGGGTATAACTGTTAGAAACTGACGTGTAGGTGCTGTTAGAATGTAGATTAGGTTTAATGGTAGAAACGGTGAGAAGCGGGTAAATGGTTGAATGAAGGGATAGGATATATGAGGTGGTTGAATGACAGGGTATGGGTAATGAAACGGTGATGGATACGTGAATATGAATAGGATAGTGTGAACGTCGATAGATGACTCGAATGGTTAGAATGAACGGGGTAGAATGGTTAGAATGAACGGGTGTTGAGAATGATGGTAGAATTTAAATGAACGGGGGTAGAATGGATAGAATGAACGGGGAGATGAGAAATGACGGTAATGGAGAATGAACGGGTAGAATGATTACGGAAGGTTGACGGGGTAGATGGATAGAATAACGAGGTATTCTAGAATGAACTAGTAGAGATAGAGAACGATACTTTAGATAGAAGAACTTAATCCCTGGTTGTCAAACTACACATCCCAGAAGCAACTTAGGCTGCCAGTTAGATGGGATCAGTATATGCCTGCCAGGACGTTCTGACGTCTGTGCGCCTTCCCGCCGAGCGAACTACACTTCCCTAAATGCATTGCGGAGGGGGCGGGGTTAGTCCCGCTGTAGCCTCACTGTGCGCAGTCGAGCTGGAGAAAGCTAGAGAATAGCCAACGTTGGGACCCTGCAGGGAGTCACCTGAATTGGGGGGGCTGCTGGAAACCGACTTGGGGCCCTCCTGGGAAGATGGAGCTAGGGGCCAGAAGCCCTTCGGGAGAGTGTCGAGTCCCTGCC
>JAACNH010004072.1:0-25672 GCA_019447015.1 Hymenochirus boettgeri | reverse complement strand
AAAGTACAGATCGATTACGGTAACCCTCGTAAATAAAGAACGATTTCTGTAACCCTCGTAAATAAAGATCGATTATGGTAACCCTCGAAAGTACAGGTCGATTACGGTAACCCTCGAAAGTACAGGTCGATTTCGGTAACCCTCGAAAGTACAGATTGATTACGGTAACCGTCGAAAGTACAGATCGATTACGGTAACCCTCGTAAATAAAGATCGATTTCGGTAACCCTCGGAAATAAAGATCGATTTCGGTAACCCTCGTAAATAAAGATCGATTTCGGTAACCCTCGTAAATAAAGATCGATTTCGGTAACCCTCGAAAACAAGAAACGAATGCTGAAGCTCGAAAACAGCCCGATCGTGAGGAAAGGTTCAGGGAGAGTCAATAAAAGTTCTTATCGTTAAAAATTACCCCAACCAATCAGATGTTATTTAATATTTGAAAGCTAACATCTGATTGGTTGGGGTAAAATTAGCACCATTTTAGATGATAAGAACTTTTATTGAATCTCCCTGATAGTGTTTAAATGAGTTTCGGTTCTATTTCCAGGTTCCCCAGACATTCCCCGGGTCCCTGTGTTATTTACAGTCACCTACTATTACTATTTCATCCTTAAAATCCATAAACACTTTTTTTTCCCTTTTTTTTTTCGTTTTCGAATCTTCGGACAAACATCTCTAGTTACAAATCCACGTAATAAACCCGTAAAAATAACACTTGGGGGTGCGGGCAGATAACCGACAAGTCGCCAGTTCTTTGTTTTAAGGGTGGACCTGCGTTTTAATAGGCCAACTAGAGCCAGTTATACACGTAATACATTCTAAACTTCGGCATGCATAACAACTTCTTTATTGGCCTTGGAAGTAAACATTGTACCAGCTACAATACACAAGCCTCCTCATCATCAAACGCGTTTCGGGCTAAAAATAGGTAACAGCTACAGCTGTCCCCTTAATCATATCAAGGCTCCTCCGGACCTGAAATAAGCACCCACTAAGCTTAAAATTAACCACAACCCCCTTAATGGCGGGGACTAATGACTGTAGCGTTTGAATGGAGTAATACTCCATGGTGTTACTTCAGGTGCATCAAGGGGTTCTAAATAAAATAAATAAACTATAACTTTCAATATAATACAAAAAATTTCCATTTAAAAACACAAATAACAATCAAATCAGATACTAGAAAAATCTCTCTCTTGCAACCATTTATCCTAAATCATGACGTGGATATAGCATATATTGCATAAGCAGAGGATGTGGTAGATAGAAAAATGTCTCTCTCCTAAAAGATGGAATGGAACTGGGAACACACATAACCAGAATTGCCCGAATGCATTGTGGGATATAAACATGCCATGTGAAATACTGTATTATCTATCTTTCCTAAGTAGTTAGGTTGTCCAACTTGTATCACTATCACTACCATAGTTCTGTTCTTTCTTCACTAACTCCTAGTGCAAATCTCGTCACTATAAGAGAGTACACTACAATATTAGAAGCTTAGGTACACTCCATTAATTTGCTTATATTTGAGTGATTACCATTGTAAGGTAAAAAAGCCTGCCCTCTCTCTCCTCTCTGGAATAATTAAAGCAAATTAGTTCAAAATAACTTTGGCCAAATTATTTTAAAAGTATTTTAAGCCCAGAAACCACGGTTTGCCTTATTCTGCTGGGATATATAGAGAGTATCCTTTTTGTATTTTCCCTTTCGTTATTTTATCTTTAATCTTAAATATAATATTTATAATATAGAAAGTATCTCTTTATATTGGATTTCAGTCTGAATTAATGTGGGTGGAGAGGTGCCTTTGTAACATGCTGTCGTGGATAAGTGCTGGCATGGAATTGCTGGAAAAGTGCTGGATGTTTTATGTATCAAAGTGCTCACACAGTGTGACTGGCTATACCTATCAAATGCTTTCACACAGTGCGACCAGGACAGATCAAAGGTGCCCACACACAGTGGTGACAGGTACATATATCAAAGTGCCCTACACAGTGTGGTGTGACTGGTGCATATCAAAAGTGCCCCACACAGGTGAATGGTACATATCACACTAGCTCCACAACACAGTGTACCGTACTATCAACGGTGCCCACACGTGTTTGACTGCTACATCTCAAAGGTGCCCCGTACACAGTGTGACTGCTACAAAAACATATCAAAGTGCTCAACACACAGTGTGACAGGTCATAATTATCAAATGCCCCACACAGTGTGACAAACGGCTACATAATCAAAGTGCCTACACATGTGACTTCTGGTTGCATATCAAAGTGCCCACAAACAGATGTGAATGACAATGGTACTATCAAAGTGCCCACACGTGTTGACTGTGACTGGTACATATCACACAAAAGTGCCCACACAGTGTGGACTGCTACATAATCAAAGTCCGCACACAGTGTGCTGCTACATATCAATTGGGCCCACACCGTGTGACTTGTACATATCAAATTGGCCTACACAATGTGACTGGTACATATCAAGTGCCCACATGACAGTGTGAATGGTAACAATATTCAAGTATCAAGGCCCACAACCACCAAGGTGACTGGTGATATCAAAGTGCCCACATCAACGTGTGACTGGTACATATCAAAGTGCCCCACTAAACAGTGTTACTGGTACAAATATCAAGTCAAGTGGGCCCTGGTCAAGTGCCCCACATCACACAGTGTAATGTACAATATCAAGAGTGCCTACACAGTTTGACTGGTACTATCAAAAAAGTGGCCCACACAGTGTGAATGGTACATATCAAAGTGCCCACACGATACAGTGGTGAACTGGTAATATCAAAGTGCCCACAACACAGTGTGACTGCTACATATCAACAGTTATCACAGTGCCTAACAAACCAGTGTGACGGTACTATCAAGTTCCTCACAATGTGGTGACGGTCCATATCAAAGTTCCCACGACATTGTGAAATGGTACTACAAAGTGCCACACACAGTGTGACTGGTGCATATCAAAGTGCCCACACATGTGACTGGTACATATCAAAGTGCCCCAACCAGAGAGTGCCCACACAGGTGTGACTGGTACATATCAAAGTGACCTCACACATTGTGGACGTACTATCAAATGCTACAATACAACAGAACTAACCCCACACAGTGTGACCCACAACTGCTTCATATTATCAAAGTGCCCACACAGGGTGACGGGTACATATCGAAAGTGCCTACACAATTGACGTACATATCAAAGTGCCTGGCCCACACAGTGTGAATGGTACATTACTATCAAAGTGCCCCCCCAACCCCCAGACAGTGTGACTGTGCGTATCAAAGTGCCCACACAGTGTGACTGGTACCTTATCAAAGTGCCTCCAACAGTGTTGACTGGTACATATCAAAGTTTTAACAATTCAAATCAAGTGCCGCAAAAAATATCAAAGTTAAGTCAACACAATCAATGGAAGTGAAAGTGTGTTGCAACGTGGGCACACCCCCCGGTAAGTGTGACTGGTCCATATCAAGTGCCCACACAGTGATGACTGGTACATTATCAAGTGCCCACACAGTGTGACTACTCTAGCTACCTATCAAAGGCCCCGCTGTTACTTGGTATCAATATACAAAGTTTGCCCAAACCAGTGGTGGACTGTACTATCCAAGTGACACAGTGCCTATCAAGTGCCCACACAGTGTGACAGGTACATATCAAAGCAAAGTTCCCACACAGTGTGACTGGTACATATCAAGTAAGTCCCCCACAGTTTTTGACTGGTACACATATCAAAGTGGCCAACACAGTGTGAATGGTACATATCAAGTTCCCACACAGTGTGACAGGTACATATCAAAGTGCCCACCAGTGTGACAGGTACTATCAAAAGAATTGCCCACCAGTGTGACCCGGTACATAAGCAAATGCCCACACAGTGGACAAGGTTACATAGCAAAGTGCCCACACACAGTGTGCGGTACATATCAAAGTTGGCCACACGTGTGACAGGTACATATCAAAGTGCCCACACAGTGGGAATGGTACGATCCAACGTGTCCCCACACCGTGGACTGGTACATATCAAAGTTGCCCAACCGTGTGACTGTTACATACAAAGGTGCCCACACAGTGTGAATGGTACATATCAAGTGTCCACACAGTGTGACAGGTACATATCAAAGTGCCCACACAGTGTGACGGTACATATCAATCCCCCCACACAGTGGAATGTACATATCAAAGTGCCCCACAACAGTGTGAGACAGTACTATCACAAAGTGCCCACACATGTGAATGGTACATATCAAAGTGCCCACAACAGTGTTGACATGTACATAATCACAGTTCCCACACAGTGTGAATGGTACATATCAAAAGTGCCCACACAGTGTGACAGGTACATACAAAGTGCCCACACAGTGTGACAGGTACATCAAAGTGCCCACACAGTGTGACAGGTACATATCACATGCCCACCAGTGTAACAGGTACATATCAAAGTCCCGCTGCACAGTGTGACCTGTACATATCAAATGCCCACACAGTTGAAGGGTACATATCAAGTGCCCACCAGTGTGACAGGTACATATCAAAAGTGCCCACAGCAGGTGTGACAGGTCCATATCAAAGTGCCCACACAGTTTGAATGGTAATCATCAAGTGCCCAACACAGTGTGACAGGACTATCAAGTGCCCACACGTGTGACTGGTACATTTCAAGAAGGGGCTTTAATTGTGGACAATTTAAGCCACATAGTTTAAAGCCAATTATAGACATGAATTGGAATATGTACCGGAGGGTGTGGTTTGCACACCAATTTAATTTCCTGAGGAAACTCAACTGTGTCCCCATCTCCTTTCAGACACCAACATAGTAACCAGCTACTGTCCGATATATTGGGGTACCCTGGATGTTACCCACAAAATATCACTCGGAGACCAAATTGGATACAAGAAGAAAAAAAACACTGCTGGTGACAAGTGACAAACAGCAGTTGTGTAACACAGTTCACATTATTGGCAAAATGACATCATAAAGAAAAAAAAAGCTAGTGTGCACATCCTGGTGCTGCAGATGTTTCTGGAGAATGAGAACCTTCCGTCATCTTGGGTCACGAGGCCTTCTGAGAAGAGTTTTTCTCTGAAAAACCTCACCACGAAATGCATGAATGATCTTTATTTCAGTCATGTTGGTTTTGTATTAAATGTTTGTATTTATACTATGTCCCATTAAGTTCTATATTATTAGGTGCTTATTAGGTTCCCATATACAATCGTTCACTACATATTGCCAAGAACTGTGTACATATACAAGGCCCATAGACTAATTACTACTGCAACACATGAACTATCTGCTGGCATTCACAAATGTCATGCAAAGGCCACAATTACCACAACTCCTTTTAAAAGTTTATGTCTAACCCTCGGTACAAATCCCCACTCTGGTTGGTGTCCACTTTAAGACAGTAATAGGCGATAATTTTGTTATTTTCTGTAGATGTTCTTGCATGTGTCGCCTGGTCCACTGTCGTTTAGAACTCTGAAAGATGTAACACTACCCTGAAAATTGCTGCCAAATGGTCTGTTTACCACCCCTCACTGAATCCATAATTTACTTACTGTAACTAAGCTTTTAAGGGGAAAGAACCCCTACATATAATAGTATAAGTATAGTACAGTACAGTACTTTTTCCATTTTTCCTTTCCATTTCAAAGAATGTTCAGAAACATACCATGCTGGCTCTGGCTGTTGCCGCCGCCTGGCACTGCGTTGCTACCCTTTAAGCTTGTTATCCACCAAAACTCCTTTCCAACAGGATTCACTTAACACACGCCAGTATATATAAGTATCAACCAGGATTTTTAAGCTCCAAAATGCATCACCTTACATTTATCAACATGAATTTCACTGCCACTTTAGCACCCAATGTGACAATCTACCTATATCCTCTCCCTGTAACGATTGCCATCCTCTGAAGTTTTTAATGGTGGACACAGTTTTGTGTCATCAGCAAACACTGAAACCTTGCCTGACACTACCCACTCCAAATCATTATAAATAGATTATAGAAGCGGCCCCAACACAGAACCCTGTACCCACTAGAGTACAATTTTACTACAGTATGTATAGTATAGTATAGTACAGTATAGTACCGTCATAGTATAGTATAGTACAGTACAGTACAGTAAGTTAGTATAGTACAGTATAGTATAGTATAGTATCGTACGAGTATAGTATAGTACAGTATATATAGTACAGTACAGTATAGTATAGGTATAGTACAGGTACAGTACATTATTTACAGTAATAGTCCACACCCCAAAAATAGTACAGTATAGTATCGTATAGTACAGTATAGTATAGTAAGTCATGTTCGTACAGTATAGTATAGTACAGTAATACTATCGTAAGTACAGTATAGTATAGTATAGTAATAGTATAGTATAGTACAAGTATAGTACAGTATAGTATCGTACCAGTACCGTTCGTACAGTACATATAGTAAGTATAGGATAGTACAGTATAGTATAGTATCGTACAGTTAGTACAGATAAGTACAGTATGTACAGACAGTATAGTAATAGTATAGTATAGTACGTATAGTAACAGTATAGTATAGTATCAGTATCGTACAGTTAGTAAACAGTATAGTACAGTATAACTAGTAGCAGTACAGTATAGTAACAGTATCGTACATTCTAGTATAGTAACAGTACAGTATAACAGTACATATAGTATAGTAAGTATAGTATAGTATCAGTATAATATAGTATATATAGTACATATAGGTAGTAATAGTATAGTACCGTATAGTGTATAGTATAGGTACACTTATAGTAAAGTACATACAGTAATAGTATAGTCAGTACAGTATAGTATAGAAATTAGTATAGTACAGTACAGTACAGTATAGTATGCAAGTATAGTATAGTAAGTATAGTAATATGTATAGTACGTTAGTATAGTCATAGTATATACAGTATATTACAGTATAGTATCGTAATAGTATGTATAGTATAGTACAGTATAGATTACAGTATAGAACAGTATGTATAGTAAACAGTACAGTATAGTACAGTATAATATAGTTATAGTACAGTATAGCTACAGTATAGTATAGTAGCATTATAGTACGTTAGTATATATAGACAGTATAAGACAGTATAGTCAGTATAGTACATACAGTAATAGTTGTTATGTATAGTACAGTATAGTACAGTATAGTATAGTACGTTAGTACGTATAGTAAAGTAAGACAGTATAATATAAGTACAGTACAGTATAGTACGGTAAGAATTACAGTATTAGTATAGTATAGTACAGTACAGTATAGAACATTACAGTATAGTATAGTATCAGTACAGTACAGTAAGTATAAGTTATAGTAAAGTTAGTACAGTTCGTACAGTATAGTATATTACGTACATATATTATAGTACAGTTACATTATATAGTAGTCACATTAATAGTATAGTAGCAGTACAGTATAGTAATAGTACCTTATAGTCTAGTATAGTACAGTAAGTATAGTATAGTACAGTATAAGTATAGTACAGTATAGTATAAGTACGTATAGTACTTCTAGTATAGTAAGTACAGTACGTACAGTACCTTATAGTTATGTATAGTATAGTATAGTACAGTATATGTACAGTATAAGTACATATAGTACAGTATAGTACAGTCACATTAAGTATAAGTATCGTATAGTAACAGTTAGTACAGTATGTATAGTACAGTATAGTACAGTATAGTACAGATAGTTCAGTATAATATAGTACAGTACGTTATAGTACATATAGTAAACCGTATAGTATAGTATAGTACATTACAGTTAAGAACAGTACATGTATAGTTATAAGTATAGTATAGTATAGATAAGTATTAGTACGTATCGTACAGTATAGTAAATAGACAGTACAGTATAGTAAGTAACAGTATATAGTATATATATACAGGATAGTCTCGTACAGTACAGTATAGTATAGTACAGTACAGTAATGTATAAGTATGTATATATAGAATAGAATAGAATCGTTATATAGTATAGTATTGTTATAGTACTTGAGGATGCGTAAAGACACACTCCACCTCGTCTAACCTACTCGGCCTCCCACATTTCCTGCCTAACTGTGATCCCGAGGAAGTCAAATCCGAAATATCCCTGATCTCCCATCATCCACATTGAAATAGAGGTGAGACACATATTACTTGTATATGTTGTGTTGCTTCTGTTGTCTTCTGATTGGTGTTTTAGCTGAGGTTTTAGTTTTCTTTTAAAGGGGAAGTTCCGTGCAAATACATTTAGTTTTAGAAGAAAGGGCCATATATATAAAGCCGCGCTGTTGGCTTTTTAGCAATACACAACTATTACAAACGCTCTGTATCATAAACTTTGTGATTTTTAAAATACACCGATCGTAGATCATGATCGGTTTAACGATCGTAAGTTTAACGATACCAATTGGCAGTATTTTTACTACCGCACGGTTAGTCTACGGATCGATGTTCGTTGATTAATGAACATTCGGTCTTAAATGGTACGATCGCGTTCGTAAATTAACTACCCGCGGTATTGCTAAAAAAACAATAACCGCGGCTTTATAAATTGGCCCAACGACTAAGTATTTTTCCATCCTATTGACCTTAAAGTGAAGGTCCATTCTAAAAATAACTTAGCATTAACATATTATTACCCCCCCAAACCCCACGTTTGCATATTCATTTCAAGATCCCCAGAACTACTTACCTGACCCGGTCCTTCCGGTATACATAATATACACTAAGAATTTCAAAAATAATGATATTTTCCCACTGAACTTTCCCTTTAAGCAGTGTAAAGCTTACAATGTTCATCCCACTGACCAATAGTTTCAGATGTCCCGACCATTTGTTTCCAATAGGGCGATCGGAAGATGCCAACTAGTTCGCCAGCTCGAAGTTTTCCGGACAGCTGGTCGAGAACAATGGAATCTAATGTGTGTTACCTAGATTCATATCGAATGACACCGGGATATGATTTACAATGCTGTCTCTATACTTTTTGGAACCTGAAAAAAATCCAAATGCTGCCCCCTCATTTAATAATGAAAGGTGGTGGGGGTTTTTTGTTCCGTCCGTAAAATGGGAGGGCGCTTTTATACCCATTACTGGTAATAATGCCTCACAGTGACTGTATTACATGCCCACAGTGACTGGTTTTTAGATGACAACCCTTGATTTTTGATCTGCAGGACTGACACTGTAACATATATGGAGACTTCCGTCGTTTGAGGGATTACAACTACTGGAGTCCCAGGCAACATCTAAAAATCAGGACAAAAAATAAAAAAAAATTCCTGGCTCAACAATGGCTGCCCCCTACAGGGGCTGGTCTGTAATATGCGCTTCACACCCTGCCTCATTAAGGAGGCAGCCCGGACGTTTTATAATTATAACTCCTATACACAGCAACACATAGCACTTTTTACTCTATTTATACCAATCATGCTAATTCATTTCCTATTATTGAAAATGTTTCTAATAACAGATGGAAGGATAGGCATCTACTACATATGATGATAACGGACAGGTACTTAATTTCCCGATGGATAAACCCGTGTTTATAATTGAAGAGAAGTCTGGAAGATTTATACTGCTTACACGGATGCCCTGATTATATATAAGCAGACTACTGTTAATTATATAATGGATATGTACCTCCTGCTGTAATTATAACAAGGGCTTAGTGATGTCATCATTGCGAAATAGTGACTCGCTCATGTATGTCCCCATGTGTCACCAGACTGAATGAAACTCTGTAAACAAAATAATGTATTTTCCGACTTTATTGAACTACCTGGTGCCTTTCTTGTCCTTTATATTTTACAATAGGAGGTACATTATTCACATAACTGTATATTAGCAACCCTATCTATCTGTATCCCTGTACTACCTTGCTAATCTCAATATCTTTGGCTGCAATGTCTTTCCTTGTCGAATTCCCCATTTCTTATGCGAGCGCGCGGATCGTTCTCCATCATTTCTTTCGTTTGCAAGCTGCTTTATGTATCTGTTGTGCTTGACCAAAACATCCAATCCAGTTTCCCTTAGAAAGCGACAATCACTAATTAAAAAAATCTTCCTATGAACAATACGTTTTCCTTCCTTAAACCCTTAACAGAAGTGCCTGATTAACACCAATGGTCATTAGAACGGGATCTCTCTCCAATCAGGTGAATAAAGCACCTTCCCATTGATTTCCCACATTGATCATCTAACGTTGCGGCCTTGTCTATAGAACTAATGAAATCTCGATGAAGAGGTGAAGACTTTGCTCTCATACATCCATGGATTATTATTATTGTCATTTTAGTTTTTGGGAATTTTACAACTCCAATGCCCAATCATGTGATTCAAATCAAGGAAGCAGTAATTCGGGATGATTTACTCTGAGACACAGGTGAATTTAATGAGGTGGGGGGTTAAGGGCTAGAGCCCTATGATGGCAATTAAAGACTGTACAATCTCCAATGCTGTGTCGATCTTGCTGTGCACGTGTGCAACCGTCTACAGGTGCGTTTGCTTCTGAATTGAACCCTATCGAAGTGCATAAAATAATAAAATAAGCTCCCAAAACATGTAGTGCGGCTGTAGTGTGGTCCGCTCCCATAGGGTTCCCTCAGACTGCCGCAATCGCTCGCCTGGATCGGATTGCAAAACCTCGATCCCAATCGCGCTAGTGGTGCCTGCCGTGAGGTAAATTACACTGTTTCTGCAGTAAATGACAGTTTTTAACTCCTCCCCTTCAGTTGTTAACCATATGTTCTCCCAATTCAAAGATTAAGGAATAGTCATGACACTATGAATTGTGGGCGGAGCTACAGATAATTATATTCTCCCTTTAGAAATATCTCCACTAAAAAGGAATACTTGCCTGTTTTTAGTTTAATTGAAGGAAGTAAAGGCAATGTCTTACCCTCCAGTCTTTTTTCTTCTTCAATGTCAAACAGGTGGGAATGAACAGAGAGAATTTGGCCTTCCTCCCTGTTCCTCTGATGGGTCCTGACGTATGCGCATCAAGTGCCTAGGACGGTAAAGAGGCACGATCGCGGGTAAGTTCTCTCTGTTCGCTCCCAGTCTGTTTTAATTGAGAATGGAATGTTAGCCATTGCTCTTCTAACCTCTTCAATAACTGAAAAAATGTTAAGTACACATTTTGAAGAGATACCGTTAATAACATGTTCCATTCAAGGAACTAGGCACACAAATATCAGGATATTACCGATATCATGAATGGTGTATAGATAATTACAGGCACACTGTCTTCTTATTCCAATACATTTTATTTGGCGTGTGACGACCTCAGTTCGTCTTCATCAGATAACCAATATGTGATTTAATCTGTTTGAAGCACAACTGAGCGTCGTCACAATGCCAAATAAAATTTATTGAATTAAAGAAAACAGTGTGCCCGGTAATTATCTATATATTATTGACTAGTGGGTGTAATTGGTGAGTTTACACTATCTGGTTGGCACCTGGACTATTGAACTGGGATGAGTGCAGATATCATGGATGGTTAATCCCAACATGGATTCCCATAGCTAGATTCACTTTGTGTGAATTTCTGTGATGTATATTTTTGTTGTGTCTCTATCTGGAAAGCAGAACAGGAATCCTGGATTTTCCCCATTTGCCACAGGGAGTCTATAAAATGAACTTTTATACAAACACGGTCAGTGGTGCAACATTTCATCACCGTAAATGTTAGGTCTCATAATTATAACTTTAAAAATTAGTGCCCTTAAACACTGCCTGTTTACAGTTAAATACATTACCCCCTGGGTATACAGGAAATCCTGGTGGCAGGTTGTAATGATTATGGAAACACAATGCAAATGTGGATCCCAAGCCAAAGGTTTTAAATGCGGAAGGTTGACCCCCACAGACCTGCTGTTTGTCTTGTTCCCTTTTAATAGAGGAAAGTTCATTAATTTTACATCCCCTGACCTTTTCTATTGTGATGGACTTTTTTTATAATAATCCAATAACAGGGTTTTCAATGTTTTTATACAGATATAAAAATAACGATATTGTTTTAACATTGTGGAGGGTTATTCTAAACAGAACTTAGAAATCTTAAAAAAACAATCATTTCTCCAGTTTTCCTCAAGAGCATCATTTTTTTCCAGAAGGTTGGTGGTAAACTCTTCATATTTCCATGTTTTCTTCCTGCTCACAGGCACCAGGTTTCTCTCTTGAATCTAGAAAATAAGCTTTTCTTCTTCTTGATATTTTCCAAACGTCCCCCAGAGGAAACAAGCAGAAGTTTTATCTCTCCTCGTACGGACCTTTCTTCTCCACTTTCGAACACACAGCGGGGAATGGGTGTTCGCATTATGCAGGCGTCAGATCCGAGTTACCGCAAGGACCGCCATAAATACCATGGCTGGACCAAAGACGCTAATCCTTGGGCTATTGTTTAAGTAGATAGAATAATCCAAGGTCTCTCTATCTTTCTTTGTTGGGTGTGAAAAGAAGAACAATGACTTGCGGTTTTCCCCGGGACTCTTCCTCCGAGGAAGCTCACAATACTCCCAGAACATCCACCGTCTTTGGGTGTCGCTTATAAGCTTCTTGCCTCCTGGACGAAATGTAACTCAAACCCCCTCCAACATTAAGTATCAGAGCTTCTATCCTTTTGTTTGCTTGTTGCCGAGCCATTGCAATAAGCATCGTTTTCCCCATCCTCACTTGTGATTTCCTCCCCAGCTCAGTCATTCACGGCTCTGAATGGGCCTACACACGCTCAGCTATGCGCCACCTTGACCTGATCTTCGCTGTAGATATAAAATGAATGGGCTTTAGTTGCCCCACCAGCGATAAACGAGAACTGTGGCGACATATACGGTAGGCGGGAACGATGAGTTTTTCCAGACTGCGTCTGCACTCCGTGGCCTGGCGACACATTACGTGGCCAGAATTTCTAATGCCGTTGGTCACATCGTTAATATCCGTGAGGGGCGCCAGGTTTTCCCCTGATCCTACTGTGAGGTAACAGGCTTGCAGCGTTCCACCACTTTCTCAATGGGCGGTGTTCCGTCATTATTTCCATCCGGGACACAGTTCAGAACAAACAGTACTTTGTCTTGAGCCTCGTAAACGGTACAGGGATTTATCGAGGATGTCCGCTTCATTGCTGCCTCGTGTAAAGTCCTGTGTCCCTTCCCACTGCAGGATTAAAAAATGGAAATCAGGGGTTACTGTAATGTTGGATGATTATCATACTTGGTGTTTTGTTCAATTAACGCGACTTTTAGACGTAATTTTGCGATCATGTGACCAGTAATTAACCCTGTGATCAATAGGACCAGAATGTACGCTGTTAGTCCACGTGACCAGAAATGTACCCCTGTGATCATGGGATCAGAATTTACGCTTTGATCCGTGACCAGAATGTACGCTTGTGACCATGTGACCAGAAATGACGCTGTGACCATGTTACCAGAATGTACACTGTTCCCATGTACTGCAGGAATGTCAAAAGCGTTGATGCATGTGACCAGAATTTACGCTGTGACCATGTGACCGACCAGAATGTACGCTGTGAACATGTGACCAGAATGTACGCTGTGACCATGGTGACCAGAATGTACGCTGTGGACCATGTGACGAATGTACGCTGGACCATGTGACCCATAATTTACGCTGTTGATCATGTGACCAGAATGTTTACGCTGTGATCATCGGGATCAAAGTACGCTGTGATCTGGTGTATCAGAATGTACGCTGTGATTCATGTGACCAAATGTACGCTGTGATCATGTGACCATAATGTACGCTTGTGATCATGGGATCCGAATGTACGTGTGATCATGGGATCAGAATGTACCCTTTGGATCATGGATCAGAATGTACGCTTTGATCATGTCCGCAGAATGTACGCTGGTGACCTGTGGACCAGAATGTACGCTGTTACCATGTGACCAGAAATGTACGCTGTGACCCTTTGACCCAGAATGTACGCGGTGACCATGTGACCAAATGGTACGCTGTGTGTGGACCCGGAATTGTGCCAAATGTACGCTGTGATCATGTGACCAGAATGGTCACGCTGGTGACATGGGATCAGAATTTACACTTTGATCATTGGATCCGGAATGTACCGCCTTGATAATAATGGGATCAGAATGTATCGCTTTGTTCATGTGACCAGAATTACGCTGTGACCATGTTGACCAGAATGTAACGCTGTGGTGACTCCCGGTGCGATGTGACCAGAATGTCCGTGGCTGTGGACCATGTGACCAGCATGTACCGCTGTTTCATGGTGACCAGAATGTAACGCTGTGATCATGTGACCGAATGTACGCGGTGATCATGGGATCAGAATGTACGCTTGATCTGGATCAAATGTAAAGGCTGTGATCACAGGATCAGAAATGTCCGCTGTGATCATGAGATCCTAATGTACGCTGTGAGCATGTGACCAGAATTGTACGCTGTGATCATGGGACCAGAATGTACTCTGTGATCTGTGACCAGATGTACGATGTGATTATGTGACCATGTAACACTGTGATCATGTGACCCGAAGTACGCTGCGCTGGTGATCATAGTTTCAGAATGTACGCTTGTGATCATGTGACCAGAATTACGCGTGATCATGGGATCAGAATGTACGCTGTGATCATGGGATCAAAATGTACGCTTTGATCATGAGATCAAAATGTACGCTGTGGATCATGGGAATCAGAATGTACCTGTGATCATGGGATCAGAATGTTAGACTGTGATCATGGTATCAGAATTAGACTGTGCTCCATGGGATCAGAATGTACGCTGTGACCATGGACCGAATGTCACGCTGTTACCATGTGACCAGAATGGTAATGCTTTGATCATGTGACCAGATGTACGCTGTGATCATGTGACCAAAATGTATGCTGTGATCATTGCATCAGAATGTACGCTGTGATCATGTGACCCAGAATTGTAACGCTGTGATCATGAGATCTAATGTCCGCTGTGTCATGTGAGACCAACCAAGAATTACGCTGTGATCATGATATCAGAATGTAGGCTGTGATCATGGGATCAGAATGTAGGCTGTGATCAATGTACAGAATGACGCTGTGATCATGAGATCAAATGTACGCTGTGATCATGGTATCAGAATGTCGCTGTGATCATGAGATCAGAAATGTAGTCTGTGATCATGGGATCAGAGTAGGCCTGTGATCATGTGACCAGAATGTACCTGTGACATGAGATCAACAATGGAACGCTGGATCATGGGATCAGAATGTACGCTTGATCCTGTGACCAGAATGTAACGCTGTGGACCATGTGACCAAGAATGTACGCTTGATTCATGAGATCACAATGTACTCTGTGATCATGATATCAGAATGTAACGCTGTGCTCATGTGACCAGAATGGTACGCTGTATCATGGATCAGAATGTACTCTGTGATCATGAGATCAGCATGTACGCTGTGATCATGTACCAGAATGTCGCTGTGATCATGCGATCCAGAATTTAGTCTGTGATCATGAGATCAGAATGTAGGCGGATCATGGGATCAGAATGTAGGCTGTGATCATTGACCAAATGTACGCTGTGATCATGAGATCAGAATGTACGCTGTGACATGGTGACCGATAAAATGTACGCTGTGATCATGAGATCAGAATGTAGGCTGTGAAGCATGAGATATAATGTAGGCTGTGATCATGGGGATCGAATGTGCTGGGATCAATGTACCAGACTGTACGCTGTGATCATGAGATCAAAATGTAGGCTTGTGATCATGGGGCTCAGAATGTACGCTGTGATCTGAGATCAGAAGGTAGGCTGTGATCATGAAGCAAAATGTACGCTGTTATCATGGGATCAGCAATGTACAGCTGTGATCAGGAGATCAGAATGTACGCTGTGATGCATGAAGCAGAAGTAGCCGTGATCATGGGCAGTCAGAATGTAACGCTGATCATAGGTTCAGAATGTAACCTGTGATCATGGTATCAAATGTACGCTGTGATCATGAGAATCAGATGTAGGCTGTGATGCATGAGGATGAGAAGGTACGCTGTGATTCATGATATCAGAATGTAGGCTGTGATCATGGGTCAGAATGTCCGCTGTGATCATAGGTTCATCCAGAATGACGCGTGATCATGGTATCGAATGTAAGGCTGTGACATGAGATCAGAAATGTAGGCTGTGATCCATGGATCAGAATGTACGCTAGTTATCATGGGATCAGAATGTTACGCTGTGATCATGAGAGCAGAATGTAAGGCTTTGATCAGGGGATCAGAATGTCCTCTGTATCATAGTTCGAAGGTACGCTGTGACCATGTGACCAGAATGTAACGCTGTGACCCAATGTCCGATAATGTAACGCTGTGATCATGGGATCAGAATGTACGCTTGACCCATGTGACCAGAAATGTATGTTGTGATCATGGACAGCAGGTACGCTGTACCATGTTAACAGAATGTACGGCTGTGACCATGTGACCAGAAATGTACGCTGTGACCATGTGACCAGAAGGTACGCGTGACCATGTGACCAGAATGTAGCTGTGATCATGGGACCAAATGTACGCTGTGATCATGTGACCATAATGTACGCTGTGATCATGGACCAGAAGTACCCTGTGACCATGTGACCAAATGTACGCTGTGTTCATGTGACCATGTAATTGGCTAACCTGCACATTGGTAAAGAAATGGATGGATGCAATTGACTTTGTTATGTTCTATCATTATAAAGTAAGGCCCATACCTTTGTATACTGATATGTTTTGTTTTTTTAAGAATAAGATTTATTTTCTTTATTTAGTCTTTTTTTTTTTACTTTTGCTGTTAAGGGCATGAAAGTAATCACCCCCAATGTTCTGTTGCCCGGGGGCAAAAGGGGGAACCTTTTTATGCTTTCCATGTAATTCCCGTTAGCAGCTATCAGACATAAATGTGGACAGTTTACAATACAGCCATGACAGAATCTATTCCTCTAGCTGGCCCCTATGAGCATGCTCAAAGCTTGTAACAATAGCTTGGAGATCTTGGAGGAGCGGAACCTTTTGAGAGGCAGATGAAGAAGAACTTTTGCTATTTAATTATTGAGGGTGAGCTTGGTCCGTTACGTTCTCCCCGTAACTAATTTGTGCACATACAGGAGATTCAATAAAAGTTCTTATCGTTTAAAAATGTGATTTGCCCCAACCAATCAGAGTTCTATTTAAGCATTTGAAAGCTAAAATCTGATTGGTTGGGGTCAAAATTAGCACCATTTTTGTACGATAGAACTTTTATTGAATAACCCTGTACCGATACTAAGTAGGGCAGGTCATGCAAACCTTGCCGTGACATATCCAGTCTGGAGCTCCCTCTCTTCTAACCACGTATTCTGCACTGACATCTCTTCTTCTTGCGTTTTTTTTTTTTTCCGCGGAAGGCAGAACAGGTCTCTCTTTGATGTAGATAAGATGGAATTCTATACCCGACCCCAATGGGCTCGATTTAATAGCGTCGTCCTCGTCTGGGCTTGGGTTTTTCATGGCCTGATTTCGAGGAGGTCACTGTCGGAACAACTAAATGTTCAATGGGTCAGTTATGTGCTATTGACCTATTAAAGGAGAACTACGGTGCGTATCAACTTTTTTCAAAACGTGCTTCAGCCCTATGTTAATAAAGAACAGCCTAAACCTGGCAGATGAACCTGTATGGTCCTGTAAGCTTCTCAATGAAGCATATTGGGAGTTGGAATATCAACCCTACCTCTCTGTCCCAATAACTTTTTCCATTTATATAAAGTACAATTTTTCCAGTATAGTTGTCCTTTAATAACTCTGCCTTTTCACCTTTATGCTATTGTCTATGTGTACTAGGTTTTTATTGTACTGTATGTATTGTGAGATGCTTCTAGCATGACTAATTTTATTACTGTGTATTGGGTCAGAAGACGGAAATATTTTACGGTGCGGGAGGGGGGGTTGACGGCCACAATTGTTTCTTGGGGTATGTTGGCTGATCATAGGAACTGCACGATCCTGCCCGGTAAACCCCCCCTTGGGGGGGGGTCAGGCTAATTTTGGCCGCAACCGTCAGTGATTGTTGTTCCGCCGACCGTTTTGCTAGTAGCGAAGCGAACAGTCGTCGGGACAAGTTGTCCTTTGGTGTACGAGCCTAAGAATTCTCATTGAGATAACTACCTCCTCCTTGCGGTCTAATCTTTTGGCCATGCTAAGGATTCCAAAAGAAAAAGGGCGAAAGAAAAGGCGTCAGAGAAGAAGGAGAAGGGGAGCAAAAAGGAGGAAAGCCCTTCTCTCCTCCATTCCGGCGCTCCCTTTCCTCCCTGTCCCTCCGCCCCTTCCCCTTTCTTCCCCCGTACTCTCCCCTCTTCTCCTTCCCTCCCTCCATCTCTGGCCCTCCCCCCCCCCTTCTCCTTGTGCGAGACGATACAAAGATGATATGTGCTGTAGGAGGAAGTGTCCCCTTTGCATCACTGACAGTTCTCCTACTCAGCCCCTCATTCTCCACTTGATCTGCAGGCTCTGCTGCATATTATGTTTAGTTGGGGCATTGGGACTCCCTAAGCTTTATAGTTTACTGCTCGTAATTTTGTTACGTATGGAACCCAGTGTCCCATTTATAGATCCTACTATGGAGCTTCACGCAACATAGAGTCTTTCCTCGGGTAAATAACTCATTGTAGGTTTTTCACGCAACCCTCTTTGTGTTTTTTCGGTTGATCAGGGTCACGTTCATCTTCTGCCACTGTTCCAACGTTTTACGTTACAGTTAAGGTACGATGTTATTACGTTACAGTAAGGTACGACATCCCTATACAACACATGACGTCTTCTCTGTGTAATCCAACCCAATCCTTGGAGTCTCCCATCTTCTAGTCTCCACCACTCGCAGATTTCACAACTGTGAAACCTGGCAGTGGCGCCGTGTTTTCTGCTGGGTAACATCAGATATTTACAGTAACCACTCTTACTATTTCATACTTAAAATCCATAAAAACGTTCATCGTTTTCTAACGTCTCTAGGTACACGTCTAATCCAGTAATAAACCCTAAAAAATAAACCTGGGGGTGAGGCAGAGGGCCAGATAAGCTGAAAGTCGACAGTTTTTTTTTGTTTTAGGGGGACTTGCGTTTTAATAGCACGTAATCAAGTTTTATAATCCCAACAAATGTCTATGTTAAGACCTGGTCATTTGCCACTTATTGGCACTTTATTCCATTCATTTCCAAGCAGACATTTAATGATTATTGCCCCTGTTATCTCTCCTTCTGGCAAAGGTGACAACTACCCCCCTGCCCAATGGGAGTAATAATTCTACAGTAACTGACAGTTTGTAACAGTTTGTTAGGCTGACTGGCTGTCAGTTATTTATTCCTATTTACAATAAAATACACAATACAATAATAGTACAATGGCTGTGACATTAGCACATCAAAACTCATCATCTTACATTGCGGTCCGCAGCCTTTATTAATGGGGAATGGCCTAGGATGGGGACCTAACCCTTATGGTTGGTCGTCTCCTCTTTCTTTCTGTAGTTAGGAAATTCCCTCCTCCTAAAGCTGGAGGGACCAAAAGACCGACTGTTTGGTGGTTGTATGTGTCAAAAAAATAATAAAAGAAAGTGATCGCCTCACCAGCTTTCGCCAATGTGAAACCCACTTGGGTTTATAAGTGATTGACTCACCAGCTTTCGCCAATCAATGGACAAACCACTTAAGAATGTCTTTACTGCACAGGGTTAACGACAGTACCACGACAGGAAACGAGGAGACCACTTCAAAGCTTTTGTGTGAGAGGACACATTTTCACCAACTCGTGCCAGTGTGCAGATGGCTCAACGGGCCTGGGTCAGGACCACAAGCCGCGACCACCGAGGCTGTCTATATGTTTGGATTTGTTGGGCCGGATCAACAGTACTCGTCCATCGGATTGGAACTACCAGCAAGAACGTGTCCCGGCCAGCACCCCACCCACTACCCAAACTACATGCAATGCATGCCGGTGATTGATGGCATCGGATCGAAACCGAGCTCCCTCAATGCCTTCCTCCGCCCACCCGCGGACCACTCAGCATACCTCTGCAGGCCACAGTGTGCCCCCAAGTGCCTTCCTTAGTTAAAAACCAAAGACCAGACAGATACATAGAAAGTGGTTTTCTGACATACACGGCTCTTAGCTCCATTTGCCCACCCCCCTAACCAGCGTTCCCCCGGTCCGGCAGCGATTTCTTTCCGGTGCGCCCTCCCTGAGCTAGGATCCATCCCTGCATTCAGTCTGATCTGATAGAAGACATGCCTAAGGCCTGCCCAATTCGAATGATACCCTATAGTAAGGGTGCACGTGGTAGTGGACCCCTAAAGTGAAACCGGTCCCCCTGTTGCTGAGAGATTAGAGATGCAAAGAATCCCGGGACCCCATATGGGGGCCACCCGAGGATGGAGCAAAACAAGCCCCAGTCGGGTTTCCTTTCATAGATCCAGCTAAACCCCTTCGTTTCCAAGTTAAGTCTATAACTTCCTAACTGAACACAAAAGCCTCACCCCCCAGTCCCCACACTGTTAACCGAACATGACAGTAAACCAAACTCCCTTGGCCTGGCTTCCTTGGATCCCCCCTTACTTCCGGGATCCCCCCCCCCCCCAGGGCCCACCATGGCAGAGCTGGACACGATCCCTAGATACGACCACACTATCGCGGATGCTCCCCTGCTTATCACCGTTCCACCCACCAGTTCTGTGCCTACCACTCACCGTGACACGGCCCGCGACACTACGCTCTAGCAAACCCCCCACACAGAAACAGCCTGCAGGCTGTGGGCCCCCCTCCCTACTACATCTTCCAGTAGTGCCCAACATGGTCTATAATGGGGGATTTGATCTACACCCCCCACATACAAATTCAATCCATACCACACAACCCCTTCATTCCCCTAGATTGTTTCCAACTTAAACAATAACACACCCCCAGAGACACAAAGGGGTGATCTCACACAGCAACCCAACACCGGCACACCTACAATTCCGAGCACACGCTACAGCAGCCCCCTGTGTTGCTGCGTGAACCATTGCCCCTAGTTCTGTCCCAAAACAAATAGTTTTGTACAGGCCAGCTTGCTTATAATATATACAACCTTTCATTGGCGTTCTGCCCAGCGTGATTTCAGCCAATGGGGTGCACAACAAAACTGTGCAAATTGACAATACCTAATTTGTCACAACTGATAACTTCGGTCTTCTTGCCATGGTGGCTTTGGCTTAGTTTGTTTCACCCGATATTTTCCGCTAACACAAAATTCACTAAAACACTACTTCGGTGACCCCCCCCCCCCTCCCAAAACATGATAATTTCAGTGATCGAAAACAAACCCACACCGTCTAGTGCGCGAACCTGCGACACCTTAAAACAAACAACTTTGGGGACTAACACTAAACTAAATTTAATCCCTCGATTCACCGACGAACAAATAACCCACAAAAGTCCACGTAACTGCTCGGCCTACACAATATATGACATTTAGGGGAACCTCAGCGTATAAAAAGTCTGTTACACTTTTCACCGCACACCATGTTTTTCCCGTCCGGATTCACTAAAATGGGATCCGAATGACCTCACTCGTTTTATTTTACCTAAACGCCGAGAAACCCGGCTCCTCCCCCTGGTGGACTTGGTCTGATGGCCCTGCGAATCCGTCTCGTTAACCCAATCCGTCTTCCGGCCCCCCCGCGTGGCACTCCCCCCCGGCCGGATCCCCACCACCTCCCCTTTGCTTGCGAATCTTTCTTGCCGATGTGCTCGCCTGGAATCTGGAAATGTTTCACCCTGGATTGTCGAGGCCCCATGTTTCCCCCTTTTTGGTTGCTGGACCCCCCCTCCCGCCGACCTGGTGGCTGGAATGTTAACAGCGGCGCAATTTTCCCTTTGTTGCGGTGGCCCCCGGCTTGGAACTCTGGGCCCCTGGTGGAATGCTCGCAATGTTTACCCCCCCCCCGGAATCCCTGTTGAATGTGAAACTATTGGAATTGGATGTTAATCTTGTGGATTCCCGGCAATCGGAACGTTGGTTATGGAATTGTTACTGTTCTAACAGCGGCTCAGCAATCCCCTGGTTTTTCGCCCATTCCCCCCCCGCATCCCCTTTCCACAGCATTGTGGGCCCCATGCCGTCAGGTCCACCGCTCCGCCCGCTCTCTAGTTAATCTTATTTTTATTCAACTTTGGGGTTTGTTGCTGCTGGTATATTTGCGCAGGCAAACCGGACGACGCTCTGCCGTTCCCCACATTCCGGCTGCCTGATACTAACCAATAAACTAGATAAAAAATATGCAGATCCCAGCCCCGACTGTAACTAAGTTTCCCTTCTCCCTCAGACAGCCCCTGAACCCCTGAAATTACGAAACCCTGCCCAGCCATTGAAAATATACTGAAATAACATCCCCGGCGAATGTTTGGGTTTTGTTCCTCCGTCTTGCTGCGTTATTTCCTTCCTCGGCGTTCGTCCGTTATTTTTTTCAGAACGTTCATTCAAACACCTCTTATATACACAGGTTTAAAATAGGATCAACTGGAGCCGCAACCACCAGTTTCTTGCAATAGGATAAAACAAAAGGCCTTTATGAGAGAAGCAAGAAGTACCGAAACCCTTCCCTTTTTTTTTTCGTTTTCGAATCTTCGGACAAACATCTCTAGTTACAAATCCACGTAATAAACCCGTAAAAATAACACTTGGGGGTGCGGGCAGATAACCGACAAGTCGCCAGTTCTTTGTTTTAAGGGTGGACCTGCGTTTTAATAGGCCAACTAGAGCCAGTTATACACGTAATCATGTTTATAATCCAATCAAATGGTCTTATGTTAAGACCTGGTCATTTGCCACTTATTGGCACTTTATTCCATTCATTTCCAAGCAGACATTTAATGATTATTGCCCCTGTTATCTCTCCTTCTGGCAAAGGTTGACAACTCCCCCCTGCCCAATGGGGAGTAATAATTCTACAGGTAACTGACAGTTTGTAACAGTTCTGTTAGGCTGACTGGCTGTCAGTTATTTCATTCCTATTTACAATAATAATACACAATACAATAATAGTACAATGGCTGTGACATTAGCACATCAAACTCATCATCTTTACAGTGCGGTCCACAGCCTTTATTAATGGGGGAATGGCCTAGGATGGGGACCTAACCCTTATGGTCGGTCGTCTCCTCTTCTTATCTGTAGTTAGGATTCCTCCTCCTAAAGCTTGGAGACCATAAAGACCGACTGATTGGTTGGTTGTATGTGTCAAAAAAATAATAAAAGAAAGTGATCGCCTCACCAGCTTTCGCCAATGGGACAACCCACTTTGGTTTATTAAGTGATTGACTCACCAGCTTTCGCCAATGTGACAACCCACTTAAGAATGTCTTTACTTGAAGGGAACCGAAGTACCCGAAGGAAACGCGGAGACCCACTTCAAGCTTGGGAGAGAACATTCAAACTCGGGTGCAGATGTGTCCAAGGGTGGGTATGCACCACAAGGACCAGAGCTGCTATATGTTTTGGATTGTGGGGGAAACCGGAGTACCCGGAGGAAACCCACGCAAGCACGTGGAGAACATACAAACTCCATGCAGATGGGGCTGAGATCGGAATCGAACCGAGCTCCTCAAATGCTGCAGGGCATCAGCATACCTCTGAGCCACCGTGCTGCCCAAGTGTTCTTAGTAAAAAAAAAAAGATAAGACATAGTAACTGGTGACATCACGGCCAGCTATTTGCATAAAGGGGTGGAGCTATGATCCATCCCTGCACAGTCTGTATTGATAGAAGCACATAGCCTAAGGTGCAATGACATGAATAATATAGTAAGGGGGAGTGGATTAAAGTGAAAGGTCCCTGTCTGAGAGATGAAGAATGGGACATCTGTGGGAGGAGACAATAACAAGCCCCAGTGGGTTTCTATAGACGTAACTTAGTTTCAGTTAAGTCTATAACTTAACTGAAAAAGCCTCCCCCAGTCCCAACATGTTCACCGTACTGACAGTTAAACAAACTGTGGGGGTTGGAGGGACCATGGCAGAGCTGGACAGCTCCTAGATAGACCCACATCTCGGATGTCTGCTTCTCAGTTACAAGTTCTGCTGCCTAACTCACCGTGACAGGGACACTAGAAACCCATAACAGTGCAGTGTGTGGGGCCCTCCTACATTCAGTAGGCCAACAGGTCTATAATGGGGGATTTATTACCCAGCCACAAATTCATCCTACCAAACCCATTTAGATTGTTCCAACTTAAAAAAAACCCCAGAGACAAAGGGGGATCTCACAGCAACCCAACCCGGCACACAAACCGAGCAAGCTACAGCAGCCCCCTGTGTTTGCTAGTGTGAACATTGCCTAGTGTAATAGTGTACAGGCAGCTTATCATATATTACATTCATTGGTTCTGCCCAGCGCTGATTTCAGCCAATGGGTGCACAACAAACTGTGCAATTGACATAATACCTAATGCAAATGAACTTCTGTTCTATGGGGGGCCGTTTGTTTCCAGATCATTTTGTAACAAAAAAAACACACTCCAGAGCTGCTATATGTTTTGGATTGTGGGGGAAACCGGAGTACCCGGAGGAAACCCACGCAAGCACGTGGAGAACATACAAACTCCATGCAGATGGGGCTGAGATCGGAATCGAACCGAGCTCCTCAAATGCTGCAGGGCATCAGCATACCTCTGAGCCACCGTGCTGCCCAAGTGTTCTTAGTAAAAAAAAAAAAGATAAGACATAGTAACTGGTGACATCACGGCCAGCTATTTGCATAAAGGGTGGAGCTATGATCCATCCCTGCACAGTCTGTATTGATAGAAGCACATAGCCTAAGGTGCAATGACATGAATAATATAGTAAGGGGGAGTGGATTAAAGTGAAAGGTCTCTGTCTGAGAGATGAAGAATGGGACATCTGTGGGAGGAGACAATAACAAGCCCCAGTGGGTTTCTATAGACGTAACTTAGTTTCAGTTAAGTCTATAACTTAACTGAAAAAGCCTCCCCCAGTCCCAACATGTTCACCGTACTGACAGTTAAACAAACTGTGGGGGTTGGAGGGACCACGGCAGAGCTGGACAGCTCCTAGATAGACCCACATCTCGGATGTCTGCTTCTCAGTTACAAGTTCTGCTGCCTAACTCACCGTGACAGGGACACTAGAAACCCATAACAGTGCAGTGTGTGGGGCCCTCCTACATTCAGTAGGCCAACAGGTCTATAATGGGGGATTTATTACCCAGCCACAAATTCATCCTACCAAACCCATTTAGATTGTTCCAACTTAAAAAAAACCCCAGAGACAAAGGGGGATCTCACAGCAACCCAACCCGGCACACAAACCGAGCAAGCTACAGCAGCCCCCTGTGTTTGCTAGTGTGAACATTGCCTAGTGTAATAGTGTACAGGCAGCTTATCATATATTACATTCATTGGTTCTGCCCAGCGCTGATTTCAGCCAATGGGTGCACAACAAACTGTGCAATTGACATAATACCTAATGCAAATGAACTTCTGTTCTATGGGGGGCCGTTTGTTTCCAGATCATTTTGTAACAAAAAAAACACACTTCGGTGACCAAAAGAAATTCAGTGATAACAAAACACATTTAGTGGACTAAAACAACACTTTGGGGACAAAACTAAATTTAATTGA
>JAACNH010004071.1:0-25679 GCA_019447015.1 Hymenochirus boettgeri | reverse complement strand
CATTATTATACTATGACTAGGAAAACACACATTATTATACTATGACTAGGAAAACACACATTATTATACTATGACTAGGAAAACGCACATTATTATATTACCATCGCGGCCGCGATACATATGGCGGCAATAGCGCTCCGCCATTTTAAATACGCGATAGCACTATTTCGCGGCCGCGTGTGCGGCGGTAATTTTTTTTTCCACTAATACAGTTTTTATAAATATGCCCCTGACTAGGAAAGGGCACATTATTATACTACAACTAGGAAAACGCATATTATTATACCATAACAAGGAAAACACACATTATTATACCATGACTAGGAAAGCACACACATTATTATACCATGACTAGGAAAGCACACACATTATACCATGACTAGGAAAACACACACATTACTATCCTATGACTAGGAAAACGCACATTATTATACTACAACTAGGAAAACACATATTATTATACCATAACAAGGAAAACACACATTATTATACCATGACTAGGAAAGCACACACATTACTATCCTATGACTAGGAAAACGCACATTATTATACTATCACTAGGAAAAGGGCAACTTATTATACACACTAGAAAATGCACATATTATACTATGACTGGAAGACACACATTATTATACTCTACTAGGAAGACACACATTATTATACATGACTAAGGAAAACGCACATTATTATACTATGACTAGGAAAACACACATTATTATACCATGACTAGGAAGACACAACATTATTATACCATGACTAGGAAAACGCACATTATTATATATTGACTAGGAAAAGGGCAACATTATTATATTATACTAGGAAAAGGGCACATTATTATACTACAACTAGGAAACGCCATTATTATACCATGACTAGGAAACCACACAATTATTATACCATGACTAGGAAAACACACACATTACTATCCATGACAGGAAAACGCACATTATTATTACTAGCACTATGAAAGGGCACATTATATACTAAACTAGGAAAACGCACATTATTATACAATCACTAGGAAAAAGGCACATTATTATACTATGACTAGGAAGACCACATTATTATACTATGACTAGGAAAACGCACATATTATACTATACTAGGAAAACGCACATTTTATATTATGACTAGAAAAGGGCACATTATATACTACAACTAGGAAAACGCACATTATTATATGATAGGAAACACACACATTATTATCATGACTAGGAAAACACACATTATTATATATACTGGAAAAGCACATATACTATGACTAGGAAAATGCACATTATTATACCATGACTGGAAAACCACACATTATTATACCCATGACTAGGAAAACACACATTATTATACCATGACTAGGAAAACACACACATTATTATACATGACTAGGAAAACGCACATTATATACTATGACTAGGAAAACACACACTATTATACCATGACTAGAAACACACATTATTATATTATGTCTAGGAAAAAGCACATTATTATACATGACTAGGAAAATGCACATTATTTACTATGACTTTAAAAGGCACATTATTATTCTACAACTAGGAAAACACCATTATTATACATGACTAGGAAAACACACATTATTATACTATGACTAGGAAAACGCACATTATTATACTATGACTAGGAAAAGGGCATATTATTATACTACAACTAGGAAAACACACATTATTATACCATGACTAGGAAAACGCACATTATTATACTATGACTAGGAAAACGCACATTATTATCTAATGACTAGGAAAAGCACATTATTATAACAACTAGGAAAACGCACATTATTATACTATGACTAGGAAAACACACATTATTATACGTGACTAGGAAAACACAACACGTTATATACTATCACTATAAAAGCACATTATTATACTATGACTAGGAAAACACACACATAATTATACTTTGACTAGTAAAACACATACCATGACTAGGAAAACACTTACATTATTATACTATGACTAGGTAAAACACACATTATTATACTATGACTAGGAAAACGCACATTATTATACTATGACTAGGAAACACCACATATTATACATGACTAGGAAAACGCACATTATTATACCATGACTAGGAAAACAAACATATTATACTATGACTAGGAAAACGCACATTTTATCTCTGCTAGAAACAACACATTATATACTGACTAGGAAAACGCACATTATTATACCATGACTAGGAAAACAACATTATTATACCATGACTAGGAAAACAACATTATTATACTAGACTAGGACAACGCACATTTTATACTATGACTAGGAAAATGCACATTATTATACTGACTAGAAGGGCCCTTTTTACTACAACAGGAAAACGCATATTATTATACCATAACAAGGAAAACACACATTATTATACCATGATAGGAACGCACACACATTACTATCCTAATCTAGGAAAAACGCACATTATTATACTATCACTAGGAAAGGGCACATATTATACTACAACTAGGAAAAACGCAATTATTATACAATCACTAGGAAAGGGCACATTATTATACTATGACTAGGAAAAGCACATATCATACTATACTAGGAAACGCACATTATTATACTGTGACTAGGAAAACACCACATTATTTACTATGACTAGGAAAACGCACATTATTATACTATGACTAGGAAAACGCACATTATTATACTAGACTAGGAAACGCATTATTATACTACACTAGGAAAACGCACATTATTATACCTAACTAGGAAACCACATTATTATACCATGACTAGGAAAACACACACTTATTATACCATGACTAGGAAAAACACACATTATTATTATGACTAGGAAAAACCCACATTATTATACTAGACTAGGAAAGCACATTTTTTACTATGATTTGAAAAGGCAACATATTATTCTAAACTAGGAAAACGCACATTATATACTATGACTAGGAAACAACACATTATTATACTCATGACTAGGAAAACACACATTATTATACTTGACTAGGAAAACGCACATTATTAACTATGACTAGGAAAACACACATTATTATACTGTGACTAGGAAAACACACACATATTATACTATCACTAGTAAAACGCACATTATGTATACTAGGAAACACACACATAATATACTTTGACTAGTAAAAACACATATTATTATACCAGACTAGGAAAACACTTCATCATTATCTATGACTAGTAAACCACACATTATTATACTATACTAGGAAAACGCCATTATTATACTATGACTAGGAAAACACACATTATTATACGACTAGGGAAAACACGCATTATTATCAATGACTAGGAAAACACACATTATTATAACTATGATAGGAAAACGCACATTATTATACTATGACTTGGAAAATGACATTATACTATGACTAGGAAAACGCACATTATTATACTATGACTAGGAAAATGCACATTATTATACTATGACTAGGAAAGGGCACATTATTATACTACAACTAGGAAAACGCATATTATTATACCATAAAAGGAAAACACACATTATTATACCATGACTAGGAAAGCACACACATTATTATACCATGACTAGGAAAACACACACACATTACTATCCTATGACTAGGAAAATGCACATTATTATACTATCACTAGGAAAAGGGCACATTATTATACTACAACTAGGAAAACGCATATTATTATACCATAACAAGGAAACACACTTATTATTACCAGACTAGGAAAGCACACACATTATTATACCATGACTAGGAAAACACACTTATTATTATTCTATGACTAGGAAAACTCACATTATTATACTATCACTAGGAAAAGGGCACATTATTATACTACAACTAGGAAAATGCACATTATTATACTATGACTAGGAAGACACCCATTATTATACTATGACTAGGAAAACGCACATTATTATACTATGACTAGGAAAACGCACATTATTATATTATGACTAAAAAGGCCATTATTATACTACAACTAGAAAACGCACATTATTATCCAACTAGGAAACACACATTATTATACCATGACTAGGAAAACACACACATATTATACCATGACTAGGAAAACACACATTATTAATATACTATGCTAGAAACACACCAATTATATACTATGACTAGGAAAACGCACATTATTATAACTGTGACTAGGAAAACACACATATTATACTGTACTAGGAAAACGCACATTAACATACTGTGACTAGGAAAACACACATTATTATACTGTGACTAGGAAAACGCACATTATTTACTATGAAGGAACACCACATTATTATACTATGACTAGGAAAACGCACATTATTATACTATAACTAGGAAACACACATATATATATATGACTAGGAACACACCCATTATTATACTATGACTAGGAAACACACATTATTATCTATGCTAGGAAAACACATATTATACTTATAACTAGGAAAAAAACACACATTATTATCTATGACTAGGAAAACGCACATTAACATACTATGACAAGGAAAACACACTTATTATACTGTGACTAGGAAAACGACATATTATCATGCACTTATGAAAACCACATTATAACTATGACTAGGAAAACGCACATTATTATACTATGACTAGGAAAACACACATAATTATACTTGACTAGTAAAACCACACATATTATCCTATCACTAGTAAAACCACATTATTATACCATGACTAGGAAAATACTACTACATTATTACTATGACTAGAAAACACACATTATTATACCATGACTAGGAAAACTCACACATTATTATACTGTTATGACTAGGAAAACACACTTATTATACTATGACTAGTAAAAACAACACTTATACTATGACTAGGAAAACACACATTATTATTAGAGAAGGCCGAAATTTCGAAAGTTCGGTCGTTTCGACTTCGAACTTCTAAAAATCAAAGTCCGAAAAACAGACCCATTAAAGTCAGTGGGGGTAATAGTTCGGAAGTTCGAAGAACTTTCCAAATATTGCAGTGTAAACTTATCTTACAAGCCCTGGGCCTGGGAGATGTCTGAGGAACACTCCGTCACGGGGAAACAGCATAGAAACCGGGCGTACAGCACAACGTGCACTACTTGTGTCCTCACAAGTAGTGCACATGTGCACAACCCAGCGGACGTTCGGGGGTCCCGCAGCTCGAAACCGGACCACCCCTCCCCAGCCCTATTAGGGCCCTTAGCGGTGGCTCTATCAGCTCCGCTGAGGCCAGCGACCCCGAGAAGTACCCTGAGCCACATGGGTTCCATCCGGCCAGTGGCCTTAACGATGCTATGTTACCGGCATCTTGATCGAACAGTACTTCTTCTGGCTAGCGATGCCAGCAGGCTCACTGTGGTCGACAGTGAGCCGCTGGCACCGCCGGCTTCAGTGAAGCCAATGTTATAGCCGCTTCTTTCTTCTGCCATCTACTGCGCGACTCTGAGCTCCACGGAGGTGTGCACCCCTTTAAATAGGTTTGCAGAAAACCCTAATCCATTACTGATTGGTCAATTTTTCAATGCTTGGTTTACATGGTTTACATTAACCAACCAGATTTGAGAAATTGGTTAATGTAAACCATGTAAACCAAGCATTGAAAAAATTGACTAATCAGAAACGGATTAGAGTTTTCTGCAAACCTATATAAAGAGGTGCAAACCTCTGCGGAACTCAGAAGTTATTGCAGTAGATGGCAGAAGAAAATAGAAAGAAGACATCAGATCAAGACAACGGTAACATTGGCCTCGTTGAGGCCACCGTCGCCGGAGGTACCCCTGGCGGCCGCATGGGTACTTTTCTGGTTTGGTGGCCTCAGCGGAGCTGGTGTGACACATTATTATACTATGACTAGGAAAACACATTATTATACTATGACTAGGAAACCACACATTATTATACTATGATAGGAAAACGCACATTATTATACTATGACTAGGAAAACACACACATTATTATACTATGACTCGGAAAACACACATTATTATACTATGACTAGGAAACGCACACATATTATACTAAATCGGAAAACGCACACATTATTATACTAGGACTAGGAAAACACACATTATTATACTATGACTAGGAAAACGCACATTTTATACTATGACTAGGAAAACACACATTATTATACTATGACTCGGAAAACGCACACATTATATACTATGACTAGGAAAACACATTATTATACTATGACTAGGAAAACACACCATTATTATACTATGACTAGGAAAACGCCATTTTTATCTATGACAGGAAAACACACATTATTATACTATGACTCGGAAAACGCACCATTATTATACTATGACTAGGAAAACAAACATTATTATACTATGGCTAGGAAAACACACATTATTATACTATGACTAGGAAAACGCACATTATTATATTATGACTAGGAAAATACACACATTATTATCTATGACTAGGAAAACGCACATTATATATTATGACTAGAAAACACACACATTATTATACTATGACTAGGAAAACGCACATTATTATATTATGACTAGGAAAACACACACATTATTATACTATGACTAGGAAAACGCACATTATTATACTATGACTAGGAAAACACACACATTATTATACTATGACTAGAAAAAGGGCACATTATTATACCATGAATTTGAAAACGCACATTTTACTATGACTAGGAAAACGCACATTATTATACTATGACTAGGAAAACACTTATTATACTATGACTAGGAAAACACACCATTATTATACTATACTAGAAAATGCACATATTATACATGACTAGGAAAATACACATTATTATACTATGACTAGGAAACACACATTATTATACTATGACTAGGAAAACACACATTATTATACTATGACTAGGAAAACACACACATTATTATACTATGACTAGGAAAACGCACATTATTATACTATGACTAGGAAAACGCACATTATTATACTATGACTAGGAAAACCACACATTATATAGTATGACTAGGAAACGCACATTATTATACTATGACAGGAAAACGCACATTATTATACTATGACTAGAAAACACACATTATTATACTATGACTAGGAAAACACACATTATTTACTATGACTAGGAAAAACACATTATTATACGATACTAGGAAAAGGGCACATTATTATACTATGAAGCTTAAGGCTCGTACACACGCACAATGTGCGTCCCGAGCCCATTCCCCACTGCTACACGCGACGAACGGGCGTTTTGATCCGCTTGGCGGATCGACGAACGACTCCCAACCGAACGCATGCACACAGCCGATTCTCGCCAAAACGGCCGTTCGACGCATGTAGCAGTCGGTGTGGGGTCGTGGCTTGGGCGCATATTGAGCATGTGTGCAAACCTTTAGAGATGCCCAGACTGCAGATTTGCAAATTCAATTGTTAAGTCTTGACACTGTTGGATAAAGGATCAGGTAAGTTCTTGTTAAGAAACAACTGATAAGGCCTAGCTTGGCTCCATTAGCTGTAAACACTAGAAAAAGGCGATTTATGTTTAGTAAATATTCTTAAATTATAGGAACCAAATTCTGTCTACATTTTAGGAATTTAACAAAATATTAAGCAATCTCTGTACACGTGCTGTTCGGTGTTTATAAAACTTGAAAAAGACTCAGTTAAAGATACCAGTTGAAAACTGGCATGTGACTTTAGATTGTCTTATCAGTCAACTCTGGGCAGACACACAAACAGTGCAGTGCATCGGTATTCCTAGAACGCAGAGTTCACATGGGCGTAATGGCACTAGTTTATGTGCCAAAAGTACCCGCTTTTCCCATGTTCAGGGGGGGAGTTCAGGGAACTATCACATCTGTTTTCTGAATTACCACATATTAAATATTTATAAAGTTTAACTATAGGATGTTTCCACCTAAACCCACCCTGAAAAAGAATGTGCAATATTACAATAAGTAATAAAAGCTGCAAGATCAGAGTTCTCTATAGATGTCATTTACAGACTGATAAAAAGCCATCAAAACAGGGATTGAAGAAATCTTCCTACAAAGGGATCTACTGCATTCTCTCTTGTTCATTTGAAAAGAAATGAAATAAATAGAAAAGTAAAATGTTAATAATACACACTAGATGTACTTACATCCCTCTAGAAAAGAAGGACAATGACCTCCTATTTACTTACAAATGTTGGATTTTCTTTTATATGCCAAGGGCTAACCCTGCAGTCACTCTCAGATCAGAGATCTTTGCCATCCAAGCTACTGAAGTTTTCTTTTAGATGCACCAGAAATAATCCTTACATTATAGAGCTACCAAAACTTTTACAAAGGCCAATGAAAGCTCTACAGAACGCCACATCATATTGCATACTAATTATTTCCAACAGATTCCATAGATGGAGAACTGGTGCGAACAGTAACTGGCTCCCATACAAAAAGTTGATGTTAACCTTATAAATGGAAACAGAATACAGGCTCATCTACAAGCCTGACGTTTGAACCACCATAAACAAAAGTCTGTATTTACTTTGTGATTCAGGTCAGATACGAGTTACAGTTTTCAGGAGTCACGTGCTGTGTGGTTATTTTGGGCTTTATGCAGAAGTGTAATTTTACAAGTAGATATCATCTTTACTTTAAACTAGTTCCCTGTGCATTATGGCACAAACAGCATTTCAGAAGCAAAGCTCATTGCATTAGTCCTAGGAAGCATAGAAAAGTTTTCTTGTCAACCATGCAGAACTTTACCTTTCAGGAAGCAGCACACTATTCCTATATGTTAGCACACAACACTATGTTTGGCATAGTTAAAGATTTGCATGTATCACTGACCATGTCGCATTAGCCAAGTTACATTTGTAAATAAAAAACTTGCAAAATTGTAAAAGCTAAAGAAAAATTGTATAAACTAAAGAGACAAGCATGTCCTTAGTCAGTCCTGACATGTCAAAAGCAGAGGTGCACAGGATGAGACAAACAATGACAGTACAGAAAACTATATAGAATGTCAATACCTTTTACCAAAAACAGATCTTTTAATCCAGCATCCTTCACTGTGTGTTGTCGAAGCGATCACTGGACATAATCAGATCCTTTGCATAAAGACATGTATGGAGCCAAACCCCCTAAACTTCTCTGTGTTTAAAGCATCCCAGGTTAGCTGAGAGGTGCAAGTTCTATGGTCCCCACTCACACCAAAGTTCTTCTCATTTTAATAGTCAACCCCAGGTGCAAGATGTAGTACGGGGCTCTGCAGAAGATTGTAGCTACCAGTTATCAGCTGCCATCAGGAGAGAGTTACAGGCACTGTGGCAGGAAACTGGCTGTTTTGTAGAAAAAAAGATAACAAAAATGCAGGCTCATATCCTCAGGCTGTGTGTAGCAAACCATCAGCTGATAAGCAATATTTACCAGAGGGAAATGCTTAAAACCAATGTTAGAGGAAATGGCTCTCACCGGGTGTGATCATTTGATTTCTTCAAATTTCTAAGCATCCAAGCAACGCAGTGAATATCTGCCAATGTTTTCCTGATTTTCTGGCTGCTACAGCTCTAACAAGCCACTTCAGCTCAACAGCTACGGAACAAAACCTGAGAGGGCAACACAAAAGCACTCCCCGAGAAATGCATTGCTTTCAGCTGTGCTGTCTGCTGTCTATGACAGGGAGATGTTGACCCTTGCAAGGGCCTTTAGCTCTTCCGCATTTCTGCTACAAGGCACAATGTGCGTCATTCCATAGTCGAAACACTTACTCACTACTTTAGTCAAAGATTCTGTCTGATGCTTGTTCTACCACCCCTCCTTACCCTCCCTCCTCTTTCTCTCTATCATTGCCAAAAGTCTCCAACTGCTGGCGTTCCTCACACATGCTCTTTAAGCCAGCCCTCTTGGAAAAAAGTGGATGTCGCAGCTGCCCAAGGGAACAGTTCTACTCTGTTCTCTCCTGCTCACAGCCAGCATAATTCATTCACTACAGCACCACAAATCAATGTGTAATTAGGTTCCAAAATTAAATCCGCCTTAAAATTAGTTTTTTTTACTGTCCTGGGACATTTTATCTAAACTTCCCTTTCCAAAAAAAAGCTGTTTTGCAAATTACCAAAGTTTCATGCACCCTCCTCATTTCATGTAGCTTTTAATTCAGTTCAGATCAGGTTAACAATGACTCAACCTTGATTTTTTTTCCCTTTAATGCTACAGATATTCTGTCCCACCATGTTGGAAGTAGAAAATGTTTGCCACTGTTTTGACATGTATTTCCTAGTAAGGTAAATTCACTTTGTTAAACAGAGGGAGTTCATGCGACTTCAGAAAGTAAAGTGATGAAAAGACAAGAGCTAGAGAGAGGAGACTACTGACGCACTCCCCCCTCACATCTACATGAGCAGGACTCAATAAAATACATTTTCAGAAAATAGGCCATACAGTCAAACTGGTATCCTAGCAAGGTCAGATTCACCCTGCAGAATGGATTATGTGGCAACCACCACAAAATAACTATGATTTTTTTGTGCTGACAGATGTTTCAGGTTGACAAGATGCTTGATAAAGATCATATCCTGTTTAGCTACAGAAATGATAGTTTCCTCTTGTATGTGACACATGTATTAATTTTTCTGGCTGTACATAGTTTCAGTATGTGAGACCTTTCTAAAGATGAAGATAGCAGGCAATGTTTCACTATTGGCAGTTTTTCTGATATGTACTAATGTCCTTGCTATCGCTTATACCTTCCATACCAGGCATGTGCTCATATATAAAGGAATAATCTGTACTTTCATCTACCCTGCCTCCCCACACACAAATACACAAATATTTAATTAAAATAAAAATCACAGCATATCCAGCAAAAACACAGATAATACTGTATGTTGATCAATTAACGCTATATGCCTATGTTGACTGTAGTAATAATAAAGGAACTAATCTCAGAGAATTGGTGCTGGTGACAAAAGCAGGAACTACTAAAATCATGTCTAAATACATTTTAATATATCACAAAGGGAACATAGTTCTGCAGGCTTTAGGGTTTGAAGGGTCAACCTATTTTTTCCATGAGGACACATCTGCCTACATCACATTTATGATTTAATCAAGACCTGGTCAACCATGAACCTTTACTCATATGTCTAGCCTCACTTCAATCTACCCCCAAAAAAACAAACATGGAGATTCATTTTTATCATTAAAATGGTGCTAATTTGTTCAACCAATCAAATGTAGCTTTCAAATGTTAAATAAGATCTGATTGGTTGGGGCAAAGTAGCACAATTTTAAAAGAACTTTTATTGAATCTCCCTGTAAATATGTTAACAGGGGTATTATTGGGGGGCTGCCCTCATATGTCCAGGCTTATGCTAATCTGCCCCAAACCATGCCTACTGTTGAAATGTTCAAACCTTTTGGAGGTTGGAATACAGGACAGTTATAAGGATTGCCCGCACAAACAAAGACATGTGGGGTGCATAATTAGACATCACTAAGCTGATAATTATGTCATTCACCAACCCCAAACATTTCCTTCCTAACAGTTTAAAATGTGTTGTAATAGTATTAAAACACATTTAGAAAGAGTCATCCCAAAAAGTTGCCCCATCTCCTTTCTGAAATGTCTAGTTCTGGGTACTGGGAAGCAGTGTTACTGGTTTGTTTCATCAGGGCCTCTCCCATAAGGAGCAATGGCAAGAGGGACTAGCATTTGTTTCAGGACACATTCCACTTTATAGCACCACTACAGAAGAAAAAGAAATAAACTTTGGTGTCCTCATAACCTCAGTCAATTTAAGGGGCAATCCAGACCCAAATGAAAACTTATATACGGTAAATCACCCCCTAAAACCCTAAACAGTAATAGTTTGAAACCTGAAATATATAAGTCTAACCTGAAATCCTGCACAATGTCCTGTTTCCCTGTTTCTGCTTCCTGGTTCTTCCAGTTAGTAACTGTCAGTTATGGATTTGACAGTGTGACATCACAAGCCAATGACTGAATGTTAATCCCCTGTCTGCCTCTTCTGAGCATGTCCAGGCTCAGTACAGGTTTCTAATTGCCTCAGTTTCCATGAGGCATCCAGAAGCATAGCAGGCATACAGTAATGAATTCATAGGGCAAAGTATGATATATCAACATATTTTAAAGAGGCCATTCTTTCTAAAGATGTTCTTATGAGGTAGAGTTGTCCTTTAAACTTATACTGGACATACACTGAACATTACCACAATGTTTAGACAATCACCTGGCCCATCCGAACCGAATGCCGAATCTATTTAATATCTGACAAGTGAATGGTCAGCATTGCTCCACAATCTGCTTCCCTAATACCTATACTGACATGCACTGCATGCTTCTTCTTTTCCTGGTCTGATTTAACAGCTGAAAGGCAATATATAATATATAGGCTATGAATAAATGAAGACAGACAAACAAATAAGAGTTCATATCTATGAAAAACCCATTTCTGTAGTTCATTTGTTTACATTTATCCAACCACTAGGTGTCACTTTAAACACTCCATCTTCCATTAATCACCTCACTAGCACAATTTAAAAGTAAGAAAAAAAGAGAAACATCACACACTTATTTCAATTAAAAAAATATCAGTGTTTGATCAATGGCTGATTATGTAGGCTCTGACACATGGAAAGAAAATGTAAACCTTGTTAGACTAGTGCCTTTTGGTTACTGCACAGCCTGACTCATATTGCCAGCACATCAAATGGAAAATATATACACACAGGAAAAGTAATTCAATACCACAATTTGAGTACAATAAATGAAAGAAATAAAACTGATATACACAAATGAAATAAGCAGAGACAAGCAGAACTTCTAGTCATACTTTGGAAAGAGCAAATATGCAAACTACATAATGACTAGTAGATATTAAAGGATTTGTACCACAGTGAACCCATTCATGTAGGAGATGTAGTATAACGGCAGATAGAATCATCTATCATCCACTGATCTTTATGGCCCTGTATTTATTGCTAATAATGGGTATATGACAACAACATTATTACTGGAGGCCACATTTAAATTGCAACAAGAGACAGAATATTTTATGGTAGGGGCCCTAAATGATTCACGTTGCACCCCTGCTTCTCTAGCAGCACAGTTTGTAATCATACTGGCAAATTATATTAATACAGGATAGTCTTTGTTCAACCCACTCTGATCTATGTCATGGGCAAGTGTTACATTTTTGCACGGACTAGCAGGAACAAGCACAAATTTCCATGGGGGGATTCCGGAAAGGGTTTTTATTGGCAGCTGTGCAATTAGTGCAGCACCAAACTTCTAGCCAACCCACATCCACTTTAAAGATAATTGTATTGACTCAATGCATTTTTTTTAATTGCTTTCAAAAGAATTAAGGTATGCAGCCCTCCCCATACATTTATTTTCTGATTTTGGAGCCTCTCTCTGCATTCAATTAGCCTTTAATTAGCCAGGCTGTGATGGGGGCGTAACAATTCTGTCTGCCTCTATTGTCACTCAAAGCTAGCATAGGAGAAAACACTCCTCCATCCATCCTTGATCAGCTTGATTATGTAGGCTGCACATCCTAGCAGCAGGACATTTCAAGTATGTTTGACTGGCAGAGGAGGAGGAGAGAGGTTGTAACAGACCATTCCCACCAGCCAATGACAAGTGCTGGTGTTAATCATAACTCATTTTGCTGTGTAATAAAGGGAGGGCAGCACGGCTGTAAATGTGATTTCAGCTGCTGGAAGTGTGGACATGTAATGGGGGCGATGTTATTCATTTTTTTTATTGTTAAAAATGGTGCTAATTGTGTCCCAACCAATCAGATCTTATTTAACATTTGAAAGCTAACAATTTTTACTAATAAGAACTATTATTGAATCTCCCTGTATGTTTTCTATATATTCTGTAATATCTCCAAACAGGGCATTGGCGCAACTGGAATGAATCACACACTGCCGCGTTCTCAATTTAAATGGTGAATACAGTTTTAATAATACCAAAACTCCCTTAGGGATTCTGGTACCACCATGTTTTTGATATTATTAAAAACTTGTTCACCATTTTAATTAAAACGTCCATGTTTGGAGATATTACTTTGTAACTGTGTGGTGCGAGGCGTTTGGGGCGGCTGCACCCGGACCACCATTTACGAATGGTGAGCTGTGAATTTTATTCTTATTTAGCGTTGCTCTTATGGCTGTCATTCCTCTTTGTAGAACCACCTAACCTGTGCACAATAGTGGTGTACTTCGACCGACTGGACAGATAAGTCTATGAATTGGGGCTTATGACTGGAGGGGGTCTTTGGTTTAGGTAGGGTTGTATTTGCAACATATTTCCAACTATGGAGGCTGTTTGTATATTCTGTTTTTAATGTTTTTAATATTCTATCACTGTCCTACCCTAGGTACTGCCTAAATAAAGGGTGTATATATACACATTTACTTCTACACTTTGTGTGCTGTGTACCTCTGTTTCTCTCTGTGATTGCATCTTATCTTATATGGATATCTTCTTTATGCCATTTCATTCAGCACGAAGAGGACATAGTTTCCATGGAGAAACTATAAAGAACACGTCTGGGGCAAAGCACCTGGACCAGATTTACATGTAAGTAACACTGTACTAACACAGCTACCCATACATTTAACATGTATTTCCAGATACATACAATTTGCTATCTAGGTCCTAGGACCATTGTGTTTTTTGTTTTTTGTATTTGACTGCTATTCTCTCTATATATTCCCTTTTGTCTGCAGATGTTCATTTTAATATTTATATTTGTAACATAGAAGCCAGTTATAAAAGAGAGCACATCTCCTGATGCACATTTAGAAGACCATGAGATATCCTGATGCAAGGAGAGGGGAACACATTGTTATAGTCTAGGGCTGTTTACTGTTGACAATGATGCCCCTAAACTTTTTGCTGCCTCAGGTACAAAAAACATCACTCTTTTGTTACAGGGGGAACCTAGGTATTGTAAAATATTGCCTATGTATACTTGTTCCTTCCTGTCCCTATATAAATGCTTACCACAGTGGGCAGAATTATAGGGGTGAACTGATTATGAGAAGTGTAATACCTGTTATATGCCAAAACTGGGGAACAAGTGCCTATTTGTGTCATTGTATGGGATGTATAATGTCTATGTGGACAATTTCACACCATTTCTTAAACCATAAACACTTATACCCCTTATCAGCAAGCTGCTAGCAGGTACAATCAGGAAGAGTGTGAAGATAATGTTCATATAAATATCTGAAATGCCATAAAAGCAGGTAAGTATGCGCAAACAGAAAGGGGGTATTTGGGTACATGTAATCCCCCCCGCCCCCCCAACATGCCCCTCTCAAGAGTAGCCAAAGTACAGAAACCTTTCCCTAATCCTCATGTTAGACTGGGAGCTTTAAAACAAAAATGTAATTATGCAAAAACTACCATTCACATTCCACCTGAACCTTTTTTCTGGATAGTGGTAAAAAAAACAATCTGTTCTGATGGATGTCCCTTTACCAGTTGTGTGTACTACAAAAACAGTGGACGTATGTCTTTATTCAACCTTCATTACTAAGTGTACTGAGGGAACGGATGTTGAGCATTAGTTTCCCTCAGCCATGGTCATCCCTATATTGTAGTATAGAGAGCTGGCCACGATTGCTAGTGTGTGTGGCAGTGCCAAGCGATCTTCCCAGAACTGTGTGTAGCCACATCTTTGACCAATACAGATGGAATTTACACAGATTGTTATAGTGTGTACCCAGCTTTAGTTTGACAGAGTGAAAAATAAACAAATCGTACTCGAATACTCAGGTTTATATTTCCATCATAGAGGAATCTAGCAGGTGCAGAAAACCATCCATATCAATTGGCCATCTTAACCCTTGCCTGTGCCCATGAAGCAGAAATATAGCTAAAGTCTAGTACAGGCGTGCAATTCACAACACCCATTCCCAACAAATAAGCATCTGACACACTGTTTCAGCTAACAATCGCACGTGTGTGGACAGTCGGTTGGGCATTGTTCAAAAAACCCTTTATGTTATAGAAAGAAATAATGCACCCCTTCCATCACAATATAAGGGTTACAATATCAGAGTTCCCTGACTATTTAAAAGCACCCAGTATAGTTAGAAGTGCTAATGATCCATACACGTCTTGGCCTAGAAATTACTGTATTTATAAGGAATATCTATTTAAAGTTGTAGTAGATGTGATCATCTTTCAAACACATACACACACATACATTTAAATACGCCAATTATAAAATGTCTGGCTAGTCTCAGTGGGAATGCAGAGGCTGAGAGATACAGAAAACATTATTAAATGCAATTTAAGAGACATATAAACTTAATACCATATCTTCTTTTTCTATTGAGGCACTATAGTCATCTACTGGTACAAAACCTCTTTGGCATATAAGCCACACTAAACATCTGCATGCACCTTAAGGCGGCCATACATATGAACGATAATAGGTTATCTCGTCGGGGAAATGACGGGATTTACCTATTTCGTTATTGTGTTGGGGCTGTAGTGGGCACTCAAATACGATCATGCGTGTATAGCCGCATGGCCGACCGATCCCCATGCGGCGTAGGGGATTGGTCGGGTCCGTGGTGCTGTTTCCACAGCATGTGTGCCGACAGATACCAATGTGATCTGTCGCCACACATGCTTGTGGGATTGCTGTATATGGCCATTTTAGACTTTTGCTAGATTAGTGTAGTGATGAATTAGTCCTGAACCCGAGTTCGACCCCGAACCCATAATGTTTCGGAAGAACTTGAACTCTTTAGAATCTTTTAGAACTTCCCACTACGAAGTTCGGATTTTTTCAAAATTTGATAACCATCGAATGTACCGTTTCTGGATAGCCTGCGAATGTGGCATTTCAGCGATAACCCTTGAATGTAGCGGTTTGTGCAATAACCCTCAAATGTTCAGTAGCCCTCGACTATAGCGGTTTAGTGATAACCTCAAATGTATCCTTTGGCAACCCACGTGTGTAGCTTTCGTTCAGTAACCTGCAAATGTATCGTTCAGTAACTCTCGAATTGGTGACAATGTACCCTCACATGTAGCATGCGGAAACCCGATTGTGGGGAAAGTTGTGTTCAAACAAGTTTTGGTGATATGTACGTGTTCACCAAACCATTTCCCAGGTGCCAGAGCCATTTACAGTAAGTTACCTTTGCTATTTTATTTGTTATTACTAGACCTTTTTGAAATATTTTCTCCCGTGGACCTTTGTTCGTTTCTGAACTATAGAACTGTGGGACTTTACTAAAGTTCTATAGTTTGAAACATTTTAATAGATGTTGTCAAACAAACTGTCTGGAATCTGGCACAGTAGTAGTTATTTATTTGTGCCCACCTTTAAAAGCTATCACGATGGGCAAAAAAGAAACTTTCCCCCCTACAAATCCAGAGAATGTCATAATATATACCTTTCTGTGGTCTTTTAATACTTCCCTCCACCACAATAAAGCTGGCATCTCTTTCTGATGTCGGCTTTCTTCCAGGTGGCAGATGTCTATCACAGCCAGACATATATTTAAAGTTAATGCTGTGCCAGGAGCAGGATTTTTACCTGGCCTCTCAGGTTCGCCAGCCCTTTCAATAGAGGTGCTTGTGTGGAGACACTGCTCACAACTAATTCATTATAATTCTTTCAATAAACTCCCTGGTAATTTATTACAAATAGACAGTATACATTTGAGGTTGAATAAAGAACAATATGTCTATCTAGTCCACCTACACAGCAATACCCACATTTCTTGCCTAACTGTTGATTCAGAGGAAGGCAAGAAAAAAAAATGATAGGGGAATATCCCTGGATCAACTCCAACTTTATGTATCAATACCATAACATGCAACATACTTTACTAATCCAGGCTTTTTTTAAAATATCCAATGAACCTGTCATCACCATGTCCAATGGAAGACAGTTCCAAACTGAAGAATAAACTTCTTCATATCAGAAGACATCCTTTAAAACAAATTTAGGCATATTTATAAACAATCGCTATTTTTGCAATTTCAACTATTGCAGGACATTGCAGTGACAAAGAGCGTTATTTTCGTATTAATAAAACAACTCATTTTTAGAAAAAGTATCGCTGCGGCATGTGTGACGACAGTCTCTCCTTTTCTTTGCGGTATGTGTGGTATCACAGCAAAAAGATACATTTCTCTCTAGTGTCGCCATTACCAGACCAGAGAGGGGGAAATTTCAGACTATTTTTGACCTTTTTTATTTTTATTAGTAAAGCTTTTATAAATATGTGAAATTTCGCCTTTTCCCACCTTTTTTGCCTTTTGTTACATTTGTTTGCGCTGAACTTAACTTTTTGCCACATTTTCAGCATTATTAGTGCACTTTTTGCTACACATATTTTCTCCTTTGATGAAAATTAGCCTTTTTAATAACTTATTATATATGTATAATATATATACATATGTCCCTTAGACCCACCATTTGACTTTATTGGTAAATAAAAAAAATCTGAACCTTAAAAAAAAAAGCGATCTAAAAAACCGGGGGGGGAAATCTCGTTCGTATTACAGTAAATGCTGGAAATAGTCTAATAAACCCCCCTGGTACCTATTATTATTGAGAAACATGTACTGACACCTTCCATGGAGCCATTGGCAGGTTAAATAAATGGCCACTGTGCGAATATGAATGGCAGAACTAACGCAATAAAACACCATTTTATAATAGCTTGAGCGGTTACTGCAGCGATGTATGGCGAAAAGCGAAATAGTAAGTAGCGGTTATGGAGTTTTCGCCAATGGTTATCATTGCTTTAAAAATTGCAAAAACGTCCAAATTTGGTAAAAAAGGCAGCGATAAAGAGGCGAAAAATGTTATGACCTTTACCAAATATGCCCCTATGTCTTCAGCTACAAAAGAGGTTTTCACAGTTAGAACAAATAATGAAAATGTAAATTCTGGTATTATATTAATACAAAAAGTACTTGTTGATCCAGGGATTCAGAAAGGATTTTTATTTTAAATTGTTTTGCCTTCCTCTGGATCAACTGTAAGGCAGGTATCATAAATAGGTTAAACTAGATGGTGGGGTAGGTCTTTAATCAACTACTATGTTACTAAAAATCAATTTATATAGGTCCCTGTGATCTAATTAAATGTTAAAAGGAAAACTAGCTTGGTGTATTGAGGTTGTAGAAATAGAATAATGGAGGAAAAGTGCAGTGTCTAAAAGTCAATTTTATTTAAGCCAGCTTACATAGGCTGCAAAGTAGAGGTGAGAAGGTGGGAAACTTTAAAATTCAGTAAATAGTGAAACGTGCCAAACTATTCCTTTTACTCAAGAAACCTTTGTGTGTTTGTATTTGTGAAACTCATATTAAATTACTTCAGTTTACTTTATTCACACAAGAGAATCTATTGCTATGTGAATTGCCTTACATGAACCCAAGGCTTATTCAGGTGCTTGTAAAATCTTAGTAAAATGGCCAAAAATGCTTTCAAACACTTTCAGAATGTTTCAAGTTAAAAATAATAATAATTTTTGCGCATAGACTTTAATTCGGCCGAGCGAATGGAAGACCAAAATTTACATCGGCCGCCCTAGACTCCCTATAGAGGGTCTAGCACAGGCCAATGGAAACACACAGTCCGAGCGTTCTCCTTATGAAGTTCATAGGGAGAACGCTCGGGACTGTGTGTATGCAGATCTTTGAAAGATGGCAGACAGAATCTTGCAGATCCCGTCTGTCATCTTTTCAGAATCTGTTACTGTGTGTACCTAGCTTATCGTGCTGATTAGCTCTCGATTGCCCGTTTCACAGATGCAGGTTTTAAAACTCAAAGCACACAGCAAGACTCGATTAACAAGCTTTCAAAACTTATACTTAAAAGTTCTCTTTCTAGTTTACAATTGTGGAACAAGGTATACTAAATGGAGAAAGTACCAGGTGACAAGTGTTTAGGTGTCACTTTTAAGGGTACAAGACCAACTTACTGATGCCTCAACCTTTTCATAACAATTTTTGAACTGAATACATTTATAATTTCCCTTGTGAAAACAGTCCTACCAGATTTAATATGAATGACGCTCATGTGTCATGGCTGCCAAATGCAAAAAAAAAGCCAGTGAAACTTGATATAATACTTTATGCTCCACTAAACTCATAGCAGCATGATGCACATGATGGCAATTTGAAAAACTAAAAAGAAAGCTTAATATACTTCTATACATCCTCCAATTTTTTCTTTCCTTAGCAGTTTGCACTACGGGATCTACTGGATCACTACTGAAGTTAATACATTGTTTTCAGTTCCCATTTCTGAGTAATAAGTCATGGGTATGTGTTTTTTAGTTTGTTTTTGTTCTTTAAGACTTGGACATATTGTTGAACTTGGTTAATGTGCTGTCCATTGAGCAGCGATAGTAGGCTTATATTAAAAAAAAGTAATTTAAACCTGAAATTGAAAAGGACAGTATAACTTAATTTTACAAAACATTTCATAAGCCATCAACGAAAGAAGAAGAAAAAAGAGGAATTGGAATTGGTGTATGTTTGGGTGTGACTACTTTTCTGGCTCTGGTATATCCAATAGAGCTCTATAAAACAGTATACTGAATTTGATCATAATTAAAGTCATCTGCAGCTTCCCTGAAAATAAGAATTATGTTAATGGCAACTCATAAGAATCTAAAGGGGAACAAACATTGTGCCAATAGCAGATTCAAAAATATATAAGGCTGTGTTCACCTTTCTCCCTTGCTTTGGCTGCTAATGATTTTATAAATAAACCTGTGAGTATTAAAGTTCAACTCTCATAAACCACCTCTTTGGTGAATTTTAGTGTACTGCGTACACTAAACATGCTCCTCTAGTGCACAACAGAATCAAAATAGGGAGCTGCATTCTGCACCCTATAAGCTGACAATCAATCTTGAAATTTGCCTCTAATTTAAAGAACATGTTACACGCGATCCTGTCTCTCACACACAAAAACATAGAGATTTAATTGTTATTTTAAACAGCCTCTTTCCCACCCCCAGTCCCCACCCCATATATTCCTTAGTTTTTCATACCAAAAATAGTATCTTCCAGTTTATTTCCTATCAAGCATGTGAAAGCAATAAAACCAAATGTTGGGTTGTCGGTCTGGGGAATTAACCTGTAAACTTTCTGAAAGCAGAGCACTAGACTGGCAAGCACTACAAAGCCAAAACAACAAAATAGGTACATTTAATCAGATAATATCAAATTCAGTAACCTAATTAAAACTAACATCTGATTGTTGCTGCAGATTTACAAGCTAGGTACACACAATAATACAATAATTCGTCCGACCAACCACATTTCAGTGATTCGTCGATCAGGCCGTATTATTGTATGGCAGCTTTTTTGCTGACGTGACCGATCGGGCGACCGTTCATTACGTCGACCATTTATTGGTCTCGCCTGTCGGAGGCGGCTGCTTTTGCTGCAACCGACAGTCTTTCCTCCTGGCCAACTGGTCAAAAGCCTCAAACAGTTTGGTCAGAAGAATCGTTATATAGACACAGCCAAACTTTGGACCTCAAATTACACAGACCTTTAATTTTGCTGAAACAGAATGGAAGCAAAATAATAATATATTATATAAACATTTTAGTATTGTTTCACTGTAGGCAGCAATTCATGCTGACTGAAATAAACTGCACAAGCAGCTTTCAAAGTCTTATCAGGGGCTTCCATATTGGCGTGGAGACATCTGTATAGAAAAATAGGTGCATAGAGACAGTGAAAAGTGTGGTCAGGGAATCAGGGGATGTGGCAAAACAATATGGAATCCTTCTTTTCTTAGAGATTCAACTTCTACAGCATGTAAGAATAAGTTGCATGTTAATGCAACTTACAGAGAAGTTCTTAGGTATTCGGGAGATAAAGCTTTCACATTTGGATTTTTCTATAGGGCACCTATAGAAGAGTAACTAATGTAATGTAATCAAGTACATGAAAGAGGGGAATCAATGACTCATTTCCACATACACATAAATATAGAGTCCAAATACAGAAATGACAACAATATACCATAATACCAAAAAACAACAGAGGACACGAAAACTCCTCTTATAGGAAAAAGACCATATAAAGGCACTGAGCTCATAAGGTCCAAAAAATACCACCTGTTTATTGACCATCCCAAATAATATATATTGCACATAAACCCTTACCCATATCCCTCATGTGAGATATTCTACAACCTAAAACCACACTAATATGCTTAACATGAAGATTAAAAGTATACATATATGGCATGGGCGTCCACATTACCTATACCAAGTGTCCAGTGTCCATGCGATGTATCCTATATGGATCGTTTCGTGTTCAAATTCCTTCCATTTGAGAGGAGAGGCCTATCATGATAAGCCGGCACTGATGAAAACAATGGTACGGGACTTACGTGAGAAGCCAGGACCCGCTGACCGGGACGGACACACTCTTCAATCCACCCGATGGTAAGTATAACGCTGCAGTTCGCCAAACTCAGTATCATGGAATCTCTAAGAAACATATATCACAGACAACTGGACAGTCTCGCCTCCTCCAAACAACCAACGCGCGTTTCACCTTCGCGCTCTTAGCCAACGGCTTCTTCAGGTCTCGCGATACTCCCCGGGCGAGACCTATTTAAACATATCTCCTTAAAGGTACACCTTAGACTAATTTCAAAGTCATTATACATCAGGTGAAAATACCACAATTAATATTTACATTGTGGATACGATTTATACCGCATAATCCTATATTGCTTGCACACCTAATACACCCAATTTTTCAAGTTTCAATCATTTCAATCCATAATTAGGAATCAACCAATACCTTAATCATCAAATTATGCGTGATCAACAGAAGACGTTGGTCACTCAGGGCAATGTGTAAGAGGCCCCTGACTCGCATCAGCAAACACCGACTATGGTTAAAAACAAATATACTCTCCATCGAAACCATATCATATGATGTTACTTGAATTAATGTCACATCACACCTATCACCATCATATATAGAAAGCATGCAAATTGCATTGTGTCATTCAAGCCACTAGGGATTTGCGTATTAAGTCTATAAATCAACGTAACTCTTTTTGTAATAGAATTCTATCTACATTCACCTCCTCTCACTCCAAGGGACAAACGGTTTCAACACCACAAAATACCACGGTACTTGTCTTTTTGTGTACCTCAAACATATGTTTGCGCTATGGCCGATCTTTCTTATCCATTTTCTTAATTGCTCTATCATGTCTCCAAACCTTTGTCTTTTAACATTCTTTTAGTTTTCTACCCACATATTTTTTATGCATTTACAAGACTAAATAAATTAACTTGTTGTTTCATCACACGAAATATCTGTTTTATGTCCCATTTCTTACCATCAGAACCTGTCAAGTCTTATCCTGGCACATTTGTGGCACATTCGATGCGACATTTCCCACAACATTATTCCCAACTACCTAAGCCCTCACATCCGTTGTTTTTGGGACTGTATAGTGGCTTGGGGACAATTTGTCCTTTAGATTAGTGGCTTACGAGCTGTCACTTGAGGAATGGACCTATATATTTTTCAGGTCCCTATCACCAGAGATTAACCTCCAATGTTTGGACAGAATCTGTCTATTTCTGTCCATTTTTGATTAAAGCTGAAATAAATCTGATTGTGTCATCCTTTCTTTGCTTATTATTCGATGGAACTAACAAAGATCTTCGACTCCTTCTACTGGACCTCTCACGTCCTTTTTTAATCACCAATTCGAATATCCACGAGCTCGAATCTGTTAGCTAGTTCATCACTTTTGAATCAAATAATCCTCCTGTTGGAACAATTACGTTTTATCCTGCCAAATTGGCCTACAGGAATCCCATTGATTAAACTTTTGGTGGTGACTATTGCTGATGTGAGTGACATCATGGCCGTTTCTTTTCTATGAGTTTTAGTTACCAACATTCCATTTTTTATGGAATATTCAGTCCAAAAAATCAACTGATGCCAGACATATCATAAGTCAGTCTTATATCAAGTGTTAACATTCAATTTTTTTAATGAAGGATCAAATCCTCCCTGTTCCTTTCCATAGAAGGAAACACATCCACATACCTTAGCCATAAGACCACCTCTTCACCAACAGGAGGTTTGTGATATTTCATCGACTATGGAATTTTCACCAAAGCCAAATGGATGGCTAGCAGTACGTAGGCGCGCACTGCCGCCCCCATTCGCGGTAACCTTTTATTTGCGGTAGTTACTTTCCATTGATACCAAAACATTATTTTCTAATATGAATGTTTAACAATTCAACAACAAATTAGTGTGGGGATTGGAATTTATCCCTCTCATTTTCAAAAATATTTTGGCCGCTTTTATCCCGGCTTCATGGGGTATAGAGGAATACAATCCCTCTATGTCTAAGGTAGCCAGAATAATATCATGTTCTACCGTTAGCCCCTCAATTTCTCAGCACATCTCCTGTGTCCATCACATAGAGCTCAAAGTCCCCAAAAACGGCCTTAACATTTCATCCACATATTTGCATACATGTTCCGTAGGTCCCCCAATACCCGTATTATCGGTCTACCAGGGGGAAACTTGTGTTTTCTTATGAACCCAAATATACACTATGCTGTGCATAAAACAGAAATACGCCAGAGAAAAGTGGTATGTTAAATTTGCTGAAATGAAAAAATTATGTGAAATGTCATCAACTTGGGGTTCGGAATTACTGGTTTCCAAATGTTAAAAATATTTCCTTGTAACAGTATACTTTTTGAAGCATCTGATGCAAGGCTACTTAATCCCTTGACTTCCCAGGGAGGTGAAAAGCATTAACATAAATTGAATCTGCATACCACCCACTAAACTCTATTAATTAACATGTGACTGGTTTCGGCTTTGTTTCTGGAAGTGTGAGTAATTTCTGGTAGAAATCCACCGTACACCTGAATCCACAGCACATACACATAAAAAGGGGAAAAGGAAACCTTTATTGATATTTTTTCAAGTGCCCTACAGAAAACCCCCAAGGCTCACAGAAAAATCCCTTACAAACATATTACAATACCATAAATGTGTACTTCAATGGGGTAATTAGCATATATATTTTGCTATCCCGTAATGAGTATATTGATTATCAAGAGTTGTTTATACATCTCATATTGCATGACTCATTTAACATTTACATTTTTTAATAATTTTGAAATAAACACACTACATCCAACACAATAACATTTGTCTTTATTTTTCTGCTACTTATTACATGAACATTAACGTGTAAAACCAACAAAGATTGCAAGACTGTTTCCATAATGTTTTTAACAGTTTATGCAGTATAAGTGGGAACGCCATTTATGATTGCATCAGAAATTTGCATCTGTCTTTTATTGTAGCAAACGTCCCAATAAAACAATTCTAATTGAAAGCATTGGGTTTTTAACATGACATTTTCCAGAACCCCCGAAATTTACTTTAACAATTTAAGGAAGATTATAATGTGCCCATGCGTATAAACAAACTAAAAGGGAAAGTTTAAGTATACAACTTTGAATTTGGCTTAAAGGGCTGCAATTTTGGAGGAATAATGGTGTTTTTTGCTGCAGATTTTAAAACTCAATATGGAATGATGATTTTGTATTGAACGCTTGTTTGGGGACAAAAAAAAACTTTGTGTGAACCCAGCCCAAAGGGTGCTAATTTATCCAAATTCAATCAGAAAGCTAACATCTGATTGGTTA